>CAKNXH010060262.1:1238-86743 GCA_932178445.1 Andricus quercusramuli
AAGAGAATACTCCCCGCTCGAGAGGCAAGTTGATCACCAAAGATCTATCCTGGTCGGCCTTTATCGGAAAGAGGGTACGCCTGGCCGCGGCGAATTGGGGCCGAACCGCTCGGCGGGCGACTCGAGCCTTCTTTGGGCTGATGGATCCCGGTGGTAAGGGGGCAAACGTCTCGAGTGGTGCGCCAGTGTCTCCAGACACCGGTAATGGCAAAATGTCTGCCCCTTCGGATTTGCTGTCGTTTTCAGAACTCCTGGCTTCGTTTTCGTCTCCAGAAATCGCTGTATTGTGTCTGTTTCCAGAACTTCCGGTTTTGTGTCCGTTTCCAGAACTCTCGGTTTTGTGTCCGATTCCAGAACTCTCGGTTTTGTGTCCGTTTCCAGAACTCTCAGTTTTGTGTTTGTTTACAGAAATCTCGGTTTTGTGTCCGTTTACAGAAATCTCGGTTTTTGTCCGTTTCCAGAAATCTCGGTTTTGTGTCCGTTTCCAAAAACGTTGGTTTTGTGTCCGTTTCCGGAAATCTCGGTTTCTGGCAGGGACACAGTGAGAGGCTCGGTGTTGTTCTTCTGAGCTTAAAGCTCGGCTTCACGGAGTCGTTGAATTGCCCAGGTCTTCTTTTGTTTTGGGTTCAGTCCCATACGTAATTCAAGCGTTCCAGGTGGTTTGATCGATTACCAAAGTACAAGATAGTATCGCGTTCAAGATGGAGTGCAGGGACTCCCAAGAAGTTTGGGTTGCAAAATTAAAAGGATGCTGCCCGAGGGTCATCGCATTTAATTTCTTTCCTTGAGTTCGATCGAGTACCGAAGTTCAAGATCGTATTGCGTTCAAACAGAAGCAAAATAAAACAAGTAATTGCAATAAAAATAGCCCTGAAAAGAGCAGTTTTTCCTTGTACGTTAATAACCTTCTCAGTCCTCAAAAGGACTGGAAGAGTTTTAAATGAATTCTCTGAAAGAGCTGTGGGAGGTGTGACGACAATCAGTAAACACGTCCAGTTGAAAAATTATCTCAATTTATTGGTTCAATCTCCCTAGGCAGACACAGAGAGAGAGAGAGAGAGAGAGAGAGAGAGAGTGCGTGTGTGGAGTAGCTAGTGGTCCAAGGATGTCGAGTAATGATGCTACTCGAAGCGTCGGAGAGCACGGCGCGAGAGAATCGAACTTTGCTGAGTGCCGGGTGAGGGCCGAGTAACGATTGTGGCTGGGACGCTCTCCTTTATGCACGAGAGCCGTAAACTCGCACCTCAACTCGCCTCGGCTCCCCCACTCCGCGCGAAGTTCGTGAGTTTGCCCCACTTCGCCGGTTCGAACCAATAGCATCATTGCGGGTGCTGACACGCCGCCAGCTAGCTGCTCTTTGCTTTCTCTCTGCGTTACATGATTTTTAACTAACTTAAAATTTAATATTCATTGCTGGTTTTATAAAAAACATTGAAGTCGTTTTCTTTATTCTTATAAATGTATTAATTAATCGAATTTGTATCGTCGTATATAATTATATTAGAATTTTAGAAGGGATATTATCAATATAGAGTAAAGGAATTTAATAATCTAATTTATCCATATAATATTATACATTACTATATAATATTATTGTCGATATTCCATATAAATGTGAATATTATTATTATAAAATATAATAATAATACCGTAACATTACATATAATATATACATAATATATTGCCATCAATTATAATATATACATATTCATATTTCCATATATATACCCAATTATTCAATTTATTTAATAATTTATATATTCTAATAATTTAATCTTCAAATTATGTGTATTCAAAATAAAGCTTGAAATTTCAATCTGTACAGTCAACGAATATTAATTAATAAAAAGAGAATTAGAAAACAGATATCTGAATGAGCATGCATTCACACACACATATATGTATTATATTATAATCATATAAACATTATTTGAATTAAAAACAATTATTGAGAGGAGTACCGCTGCACAGGTTGAGACTCTGACGGGACACCTAATCCGTGGAAAATTTCCAAGCGCGTGTCGCGTCGCTTGTCACGTACACCGACCGTGAGTCCTGGGCGTGCCGGTGTAGCCAGCCACGCGGTGCGCACCTGCTCCCCGGGCGCCCAGGCTTAGTGAGCAGATGCTTGAATGAAAATTCAAAGCGGTGGCTCTCAAAACTCAGAGTTTCTCAACTCTCTCTTTCATTTACATTCGAGGATGTCTGTCATGGTTTCCGCCGAACGTCGATCAATGGGAGAAGACACTGCTTTCGGGCGTAGAACACCTGTGGGCGAGCATTTGGTCGTATTTTGCCAAACTGCATTTCTCACGCCCGATAGTTGTTCTTCCGCGGCACTACTTCCAATAATTTGATGATCTGGCCTTTCGATTCCACTCATTTCTAGAAGTTAATGAACCTGCATTTTTTACAACCACTGCCACTTTTTATTTAAGCACTAATAGGATTGAGAAATTTGTAGGTTCATTGCCCTTTCAAATTCCAATGGTTATAATTTCCTATAGTCTTTATTTGAGTAATATTATTTTTGAATGGTCAGTACTGTTGCTGCATACATAAGTGGAATCGCAATTGGCTTCTATTTGAAATCCTCAATTGAATTTGAATTTGCAATTCTAGTTTGTATCGTCTCCTTTCCGTTTCTTTTCTCGTAGTTTATTTAAAAAATTTACTTGTTGTCTTTTTACCCTTTTCGCTATTTGTAATGTTTCATTCGTTATTCATAATTTCCTTTTACTTTTTCTTTTCTGACTGTTGCTATCGTATTGCTTGAGCTTCCGTTTCCGGTACTGATCGCGATTGTTGGTGATTTTTGTGGTGCTAACATTTTGGCTTTGGTGAAGGGGAAAAGGGAGTTTGAAAGGAGAAAGGGCGGTAAGTAGAGTGTTGAAGGGCTAAGGAATAAGTGAGAATGAAGGGGTTGGTAGAAAGGTGGTGAATGATAAGATAATCATCAAAAGTGAAAGAGAAGGATTTTGAGGTTAGGAACGGGATTTAAAGCGAGGGACAGGAAAACGTGACGTATGAAGGAGTGCATGGCAGAATGCCGGTCACACGAAATCCCGAGAGAGGGCAGCATGAGACGGATACAGAGAGAAGGTCGAGAACTGGCAGTGAATGTAGGCAAGAGAACGAGGCTATTGCGAATATCAAAGGTAGCGTCATCCATAATGAAAGTAGTGATGAGGGAGAGGCGTTCATGAAGCTAGGTATGGAGGGGGGAGAGATGGTAGCAAGACAACGAGGCAGACCGACGAACCTGCAAAGGATGCAAAGAGCGCACAGTTTAAACTGTACGAACGCGAAGGGATTTTTTGATAAGTTGCGACAACCAGCGACCACGAGTAGTGAAGGGGAGAAGTCGGAGGATAATAAAAGGGTTAGAGACAAGTTAGATGAGGAAGGGGAAAATAAAAAAGCGCTCAAGAAGATCAGGCAGAAAACAGCACCTGAAAGGAGGTCAGGGGGGAGTAGTATAGAAGGCCTCGAGAAACTCATCAGAGGCCTCCGAGAGGAAACCTGCAAAGGTTTTGACAGAGCGAGGACGTATAGGGAAGAAGTCAGGGAGGAAGTAAAACAAATGAGAAAGAAATGGGAGGAGTGGGATGCTCTGTGAAAGGCCGAGAAAGATGAGGTATTTAGAAAACTGGATAGGATAGAGATTAAACAGATAGAGAGTGAGAGACAAAGGAGAACTGAAATGAGTTTGCTTGAGGACAGGGTCAGAAAACTAGAATGCGGGAGTGAAAAGAAGGAAGAGGTGGGAGTAGGAGACGTCAAGGGAGATGATAAGAAACTGCAGGAAGAAAATAAGAGAATGCGCAGACGGTTAAATCAAATAGAAGTAAGACTAGAAGGAGAAGAGAAAGAGAAAAGAAAACGAAACATAGTAATTAAAGGAATGAAAGTAAAAAGCGACTCGGGAAAGGAAGAAGTGGAGAAGCTGATGAATGATATTGGGGCTCAGGTAAGAGTGGAGGCGGTAAAGGTACTGAGGAGAAAGACAGAAGGGGAAATAGGTGTACTCATAGTAAAAGTGGGAAGTGAGGAGGAGAAGAGAGAAATTATGGAAAGGAAAAGGATACTAAAGGGTAGGAATGAAAGAATTGACGAGGACCTGACATGGAGAGAGAAAGAGGAAGTGGATGATCGAACGCAGAGCATGGATAGAGAGGAGGAACGGGGGTAATGTTCGGATAGGGAAAGACAGGCTGTGGGTGAATGGGATGAAGTGGATCTGGGACGAAGAGAGAGAACAGCTGAGAGCACAGGAATCAATACTTAGGAGGAGGGAAAACGAAGGTAATGAGAGTGGGACAGACGGGGCGGGGTTTCCACCAAAGCAGACAAACTGAGTACGGGAAGAAGGAGGGGGAAGGACAGAAAGAGAGGAGTGAGTGTAGCTTTCTGGAATGTGTCCGGGCTAAAAAACAAGAACGAGTTTTTTCCGAGGCTATTGGGAAATGGGACGTGGTAATGCTCAGTGAAATGTGGGTGGATGAAAAGGACTGGAAGGGCGTGAAACGAAGGTTGCCGAAGGGGTATGTGTGGACAATGCAAAAAGCGAGGAAAGAACATGAGAGGGGAAGAGCGATGGGATGCATGGTGTCAGGGGTTAAAAAGGAGCTGATGGGAAATGAAAGAGTGGAAGAGCGGGAAGAAAAGCGGGAGGGAGTGATGGTGAGAAGAATAAAGATAGGAAAAGAGAGGGTGACGATCGTTTGTGTGTATAGAAGGAGAGGAGAAGAGGAAGGATGGAGAGTATTGAGGGAATGGACGGAGGAAAGGAATTAAGAGTTGGTCTTGATATGAGGAGACTTAAACGCATGGACAGGAGAGTTAGGGGCGGAGATCTGGGATGAAGAAAGCGAAACTTTCCGCAGAAATTCCAAGCACAGTGAGATAGATCGGGAGGGTAAAACTCTTTTGAACCTGTTAGGAGAGGAGGCGTGGTTTATCTGCAATGGAAATATAAGGGGAGATGAAGAAGGGGAAGTGACTTTTACAGGTAAAGGGGTAACGAAATAGGCTCAGAACACTTTCTGCTAATAGGGACATTGAAATGCTCAAGAAGGAAGCGGCATAGCGAAAAAAGTGAAAGAACTGGCGAAAGGAAAGTAAAAATGGGTAGATGGGGGGAAGATAAATTAAGGGAATTTAAAGAAATCATCGAGAGCGAGGAGATTAGAGGAATGGAAGGGGAAGACGTGGTCGCGCGCCTTGAAAAGCTAAAAGAACTAACAGAGAGGATAAAAGAAGAGGTAAGGCCAAGAGAAGAGGAGCAGGGAATGAAGAGGGGATGGTTAGACGCAGAATGTAATAGGCGAGCATTGCACCCCCAAAAAGATGCACAGAAAAATGAGTTGACCGACCACTAAAAAACGCAAGGTTAAAAGCAATTGGGATCGATTAAGTATGCTATTGCGAACAAAAAACCTTAATGACATTTTTTCATCCCGATGGTCAGTAATTTGTTATTAACCAAAAAGTTGCAAAATTACGATGAATGGAAAAATCGTTACGCTGGTCAGTTTTTTAAGTAAATTGGGCAAAAAGAAACACTTTTTGACTTCTGGCGTTTTTTCAAAAAATTCTTCGTTTTCGAGTTACGAGCGATTTAAGGTCAAAAAATGACCAAGAAACGCAAGTTTCAAAATTTTTTTTCTCGACTTCTTCCGAAGCTTTTTGAAATTTTCTGAAGGGATAGTATTCTTGAAAATATGCAGTTTCATGCTGTATTTTTTTTATTCGTGCAACTTTTTTTTTTACCTAGTGAAATGCGCAACAGAAGATCGTAAAGTTTATGGATTTCGCGACGGATTCGCCGCGGCGCAGCATGTGAAGTATATTGATTCGCGGAACTTTTTGTTAGTTATTTATGAAAAATGTATGGTTTTTGGCCATTGCCATTAAAAAAACATCTGAGTTCTATCTAAACGCGATATACTACCGAAATCAAACCTTTTTTAAACAAGACATCCTTTAGTGCCACGATGAAAATTTACGTGTACCAAAAAAAATTAGGAACATACAAACGTTACAGTAAAATGAAAATTGCATAAGTGTGGTTTTAAAAATGAATTCACAAAACAGCCACTGATTTATCAACATAAAATATACATTTGTGTAGATACAATTGTTTTAATAGAGACAGTTATACATTTATATTGCAATTATTATATTTTTATTAGGTGGATTTCCTTCATCCATTATGAACTATCTATCAGGAACAATAAATAATATATAGTCAACGATGAAATACATATTGAAGAAATGATATGTTTTTTATATCTAACCTGCAATTGTTGTCTGTATAATCCAGCAATCAATATTTACATACTCGGTAAATTATACAAAAAGTTAATTACCACACTGTCGCAATAATAGAATCATATCAATTATACACTATTATTAAACTGCAACTATAAACTTTGCACCGAAGACACATGAAAACACCATAATAAAGTGATATGTATGATTGAAAAGTTCTTGCTTTCGCCATTTCATTCGCTATGCGTGTTTGTGCAAGTTTAAACAAGCGAAAATCGCATAAGCAAGACGCGCGAAGACGCGGATAATTTGAATTCGGTTTAAATATCTATATGCAAAATAATGTTTACATTAGTAAAGTTTATATAAATAAATGTCTATATAGGTAGTTTATATTTTTCAATGTTATGGTAAAATATTGCCAATCGATCGAAATTATGTAAATTATCGTCGTGGCACTAAAGGATGTCTTGTTTAAAAAAGGTTTGATTTCGGTAGTATATCGCGTTTAGATAGAACTCGAATGTTTCTTTAATGGCAATGGCCAAAAACTATACATTTTCTATAAATAACTAACAAAAAGTTCCGCGAATCAATATACTTCACATGCTGCGCCGCCGCGCATCCGTCGCGAAATCCATAAACTTTACGATTTTCTGTTGCGCATTTCACAAGGTAAAAAAAAAGTTGCACGAATAAAAAAAATACAGCATGAAACTACATATTTTCACGAATACTATCCATTTAGAAAATTTTAAAAAGCTCGGGAAGAAGTCGAGACAAAAATTTTTGAAACTTGCGTTTTTTGGTCATTTTTTGACCTTAAATCGCTCATAACTCGAAAACGAAGCATTTTTCGAAAAAATGCCAAGAGTCAAAAAGTGTTTCTTTTTACCCAATTTACTTGAAAAACTCACCAGCGTAACGATTTTTTCAATTATCGTAATTTTGCAAGTTTCTGGTCAATAACAAATTACTGACCATCGGGATGAAAAAATGTCATTAGGATTTTTGTTCGCAATAACATACTTAATCGATCCCAATTGCTTTTAACCTTGCGTTTTTAGTGGTCGGTCAACTCATTTTTCTGTGCATCTTTTTGGGGGTGCACCGCTCGCCTATAAGGAGAGTAAAGATAGAATGAAGGAAAATGTAAAAAAGTGGAGAAAAGGGGAGATAGTGAAACAGGAATTTGATAGGAGAAAGATAGAACAAGAAAGATTGTTGAGTGATAAAAGGCAGTCAGAGAAAAGTAGGTATATGAAAGAGGTGGAAAAATCAATCAGAGAAGGGAGGGAATGGGAGGTAATCAATAGGGAACGAGGAGGAAGGAAGGGCATCAATGAGGAAATCGAAATGGATGAGTGGACCGCGTACTTTAAGCGACTGTTGGGAGAAGTGGAAAATAAGGTATTAGGTGAAAAGAGGAAGCTAATAGAAGAGGAAGATGACAGAAATGGGGGGATAAGTAGGGAGGAAGTGAATAGAGCGATAGGGAGACTTAAAAGGAACAAGGCAACAGGTGAGGACGATATTGAGAACGAGGCTTTGAGGTTTGGTGGAGAAGGGGTGAGAAAGGAAATATGACAGGTATGCAAAAAGGTATGGAGAGGAGAGGGATAGCCTAAGGAATGGAGGACAGGGTTGGTGGTACCGATAATTAAGAAAGGAGAGGGCAAGAAGGTGGAGGAGTATAGGGGAATCACACTTATGTCGGTGGGTTACAAAATATATACTGAGATTCTCAGAAAAAGATTAGAAAGGGAGGTGGAAGAGAAAGGGATTATTCCACACAATCAGACGGGCTTCAGGAAAGGTATGGGAATAGTAGACAACATCTACGTACTGAATTATCTAGTGAATAGGAATTTAGGGAGGAAGAAAGGGAAGTTAGTGGCCTTATTTGTAGACTTTAAAGCGGCATTTGACTCGGTAAACAGAAAGGTGCTATGGCAGGTTATGAAAGAGAGGAGAGTGGATGAAGGCTTGGTCGAGAGGATAAAGGAGATATTCGAAGAGACTAAGATAAGGGTAAGGATTGGGAAACAAAAAGGGGAGACTTTCTGGAGTGGAAGGGGGCTCAGGCAAGGTTGCCCACTGAGACCACTACTATTCAGTCTCTTGCTGGCAGATCTAGAGGAGAAACTGGAGAAGAACGGAAAAGGGGGAACGGTAGTGGGAAATAGCAAGGTATATTCCTTAGCATATGCAGACGATATAGTATTATTAGCGGATGACGAGAGAGGGATGAGTCTCATAATGAGAGTATTTGAGGAGTATGTGAGAAGTGAAGACTTAACGGTAAATGTAAATGAGACGAAAGTGATGATTTTTAGGAAGAAAAGGACAAAGGAGGAATATCAATGGAAGATGTGCGGGGAGAAAGTGGAACAGGTTGAGGAATTTAGTTACCTGGGCTTCTGGTTTGATTCAAAAGGAGGGGTTGAGCTACAGGTGAGGAGAAGGATAGAATGTACGACTAAAGTAATGGGACAGGTGTGGGGTATAGGGAAGAGAAGGTTTAAAGATGACTGGAAGATGAGACTGTGGATGTTTGATGCGTTGGTGTGGTCAGTCCTAAGTTATGGATTGGAGATCTGGGGATGGAAGGAGCACAAGAGGGCTGAAAGTATGCAAGAGAGATTCTTGAGATGGGTAATGGGAGTGAGCTGGAGCTGTCCAGGATATATGTTAAGGGAGGAATTATGAAGAGGTAAAATGGTTATTAGACAGATGAAGAGAGCATGGAACTTTGAGGAGGAACTAAAGAGGGGGGAGGGAAGCAGGATCGCACAAGCTTGTCTGCGGGAAGTAGTAAACAAAGAGACTAGGGGTAACACAGAAGGATCAAGGTGGGAGAAAGAGAGACAACAGAGGAGGAGAGAGTGCGATATAAGAGCAGATGTCAGAGTATGGCAAGAGTTAGAGAATGAACTGATAATAAGGGAGGAGGAGGAAAGATGGAAAAAAATCGTGGAATGTAAGTATAACAGGTGGTATAAGGTAGTGAAGGCTGAAGGAGAACCAGAATATTGAAGAAAGATTAAGAAGGAGAGTAAATGGAACCACGTTATACGATTTAGGATGGGAGAAGGAATGAGAGAGTGTAGGTACAGGATGGATGAGGAGGAAAGAAGATGTAGAATCTGTTACTACGAGATAGAATCATGGGGGCATGTTTTAGAGAGATGTACAGTGGATGAAACAGGCGATGAGAGTGTGGTTGACAGGATGAAGAGGATCTTGGATGGAAGTGGACAAGGGGCAAGCTGGATGATGAGACTCGGAGCAATGAGAGAGAGTAAGGGGCATGTAGTAGGGAAAGGCCAAGCGCTCACTCCTATAAAAGGACATTAAAGTAAAGTAAATAAAACGTTAAAAAAAATCACGTGAACGAAAATGGTAAGAGGAAACGGAAGCCCAGGAAACTCAATAGTCAGCAAATCTCCAGAGTAATTTTAAGACAAAGCGTTAGCATATAAATTAATATAAGTAGAATACTAGTCTATAGATATTAAGTAGTATTAAGGTAGTATAAGTGGTTTTGTAACGTACTGTAAAGGGAGCGGAGGCCCTCAAACCCGTAAAAGGGAGAGAATAAATACATACATGCTATTGTCTTGTTTAATTATAATGCACACAAAAGTTTAAAGAAATCTGTTATTAAAAAAATTGTAGCAGCACGCAATAAAATTTCTAAGTTCCGTCGACACAACTTTTAAATGCTCATCAAAAATGACATTTTATGTCGTTATCAAAAGTTTTAAAATGTTCCAAAACGTGAAACAACAAAATATTACACGAACAAAAAATTGTAATCGATTCAAATGATTTATTTAAAAATTATTCTATTTATATTCCCGTTAATAGTTAAAATCAAACAAAAAGTTTGAAATTTACACTTTGTAATTATAAATGATATTCGCACGATATGCATTCGTATGATGATGAATGGATGGCCCTAAACATAATTGAATGATTTTTTAAAATTTTAAAAATTAACTCCGGAGTTTTCGTACGCCAGCAGTTTGCCAGTACAGAACCAGTACTGGTGTGCAGTGCCGCGTCAGTACCGCACGCCAGTACTGCGGAGCATTACCAGACAGTACTGGCCCAGTAATGGGACTCCGCCAATCTGTACTGTGCCAGTACTGCGCTAGTGGTGTATTTTCACCTGGGATAATCCTTACCCTCAAATAAGAACATAATTTTACACTTAAGCAATACGAAAAGACTCATAAACGCAATTACTTCTGACACAGTATGACCATGGCGAACAAACAACGAGAATAGTATAGCAGAACGATTAGCCGATTTCTCTGAGTTTCAGCGTCACCTTTCCAAATCGCACATATGCAATGAAAATTGAGTCAAACTGGTCGTAAAGTGCCGTATAAGCAATAAAATCTGGTTATCGGTGAGATCTGCCTGAGGCTCAAAAAGCGACAAGTTGGATTATCGATTGCGTCTGCTGTCTGTTATATACGAGCCTTTTCAAGAACACGAAATGGTTTTGCGCTCATTTTCCGTACTTTACGAATAAAGACGTACGATGCAACCCCCATATCTTGGCCGTGCATGTTCAATAAATCTTTGAACAACGCTTAATTTATGTTATGCGTCCGCCTAACCCACATTCAAATCTTTATCGAGACTTTAGAGGTGTCTCCGTGATTATGTGTTGTTTTTCATTGAATAAACAAAAAAATACAATTTTGTCATGTCCGAACTGTTTTTGAGAGTATGTGATCATCAAGAATATATTATCGTTACTGTGCATTTGTCAAATGAAATTAAGCTTTCTGTTTATTATTATCACTATGCGGATAAAAATCAAACAATTGACAAAATACTCTATGTCCTTATTATTTTTACTTTACTAAATATCGTAATAAATTCGATTAAATGACAATAAGTCATTTTATTTCACAAGTAAAGCATTTAAATAAGTATTACTTTAGGGCTAATTTCAGGGATTAAAATAGGACTCAGAAACAACAATCTCGAGTGGGAATAAAATGATACCACTGATGGGAACCCAGATTCATTTGTTTCACATTGAAAATAACATTATGATTTAGCCTATTCCAAAACAGAAAACGCAAAAAATGATACGGAAAAAAGAGTTCTCTAGTGTTTACAGTGCTCTAGTTTCTTTTGGTTCAAAATTCTAATATTTGGTTGAAGATTGCACTATTTTGTCGAAAATTCGTTTTTTCAGTTGAAAATTAAATTTCTTAAGTGAAATTTAAGTAATCAATTTTTGTTTGAAAATCTATCGTTAATCTGTTTTAGTTGAGCCTTCAACTAGTTTGTTGAACATTCGTATTTTTTGGTTGAATTAAACTGTTTTCGATTTAAAAAAATTGATTTTTGTTAGATGTCATCTATTATATTTCTTGTTGAGAATTCATATTTTTTTATTAAAAGTTTTACTACTTGATTTAAAGCTGAACTTCTTTGTTAAAAACACATTTTTTGTTGCTTTTTTAATTGAAAATTTATTCTTTTGGATTAAAAATTCAACAGACTTGTACAAAATTCGTCTTATTAGCTTGAAAATCGACTAATTGGTTCAAAGTTCATCTATGTAGGTTCAAAATACAACTATTTGATTAAAACTTGGAATATTTTTTTAAAAATTCGCTCAAAAGTTCAACTATTTGGTTATAAATTCCGCTGTTTGGTTGATACTTTTTTATCTCTATAAATTCAACTATTTGTTTGAAAATTCGTCTTTGTACATTGAAAAATTAAACTCTGTGGATACAAGTTAGAAATTCAACTTTTTTCTGTTTGAAATTACTTGAATAACGTAAAAGGTATAAGATGACGTACTTCAGACCAAATAGAAAGTCCTTAATAATTTTGAGAAGATCCTTTAATCATTGACGTTTTAAGATTCAAATGCTCTCCTCTTCAGGAAAACAGCAATCCAAGTCATATAAAAGCCCTTTATTTTTAAAAAATTGGCAGAAGCCAAAATGTCGTAGTCAAAAAAGATTCATCCTCCTACAAGCTTAATTTCTTTAAGAAACATGATAAGTAATTGAAAAATTTAATAATCGAAAAGGAAGTATAAAAGATTTGCAATTAACTATGGGTTACAAAAAACATCTAATACTATATTATGTCAAAAAGTACATTCTTATTAATAGATCGTAAAAGCTAGATTGCGACGGCATGCGTCTGAGTAAATAAATACTTAAATAACGTAAAAGGTATAAGATGAAGTACTTCAGACCAAATAAAAAGACCTTGATAATGTTAAGAAGATCCTTTCGTCGTCGACGTTTCGAGAGTCAAATGCTCTCTTCTTCACGAAAAGAGCAATCCAAGTCATATAAAAGTCGTTTATTTTTAAAAAATTGGCAGAAGCCAAAATGTCGTAGTCAAAAAAGATTCATGCTCTTACAAGATTAATTGCGTTAAGGAACATGATAAGTAATTGAAAAATGTAATAATCAAAAAGGAAGTAAAAAAGACTTGCAAGTAACTATGGATTACAAAAAACATCTAATACTATATTATGTCAAAAACTAAATTCTTATTAATAGATGGTAAAAGTTAGATTGCGATGTCGTGCGTCCGAGTAAATAAATACTTAAATAACGTGAAACGTATAAGATGAAATACTTCAGACCAAATAGTGCGAGTAGATTAAAACTAAAAAATCTTTTGTTATGTAAATAGAATAAAAATTTCTTCCTTCAAAAAGCAGGAAAGGTAATGACAGAATTCTGCATGTAATAACTCCAAGTTGAAAGAAAAACTAAAAATTGTATTCTTATAAAAAGATATATCTTTTTATAGTATTGACATTCTTCTTTCAACTTGGACTTTATTATACGCAGAATTTTATTACCTTTCGTGCTATTTGGAGGAAGAAATTTTATTTCATTGACATAACAAAATATTTTTTGAATTTTAAGGAAAAAGTGTCTTTTAATTTCAGATCACTTTCGATATCTTGTTTTTGTATTTATTTCTGAATCATTGATAATGATTTTTGGAACGATTTTTTATATTTTTGGTTTTTCTTAGGTCAATAAAATTAGTATTTGCAACATCTACGTTTTACAGTGTTTTTGGATTGGTTCGAGAGGTTCGTTGAAAATTATGTCAATTGTCCTGGTAAACGAAAAGCTTCAAGGTTGCATATACTTATCCACTTTTTATTCCACGTACAGCAAGCAAGGCAAACCAAAAACAGCAATCCGCCTTTTCGCGCAGAAAGGAAAAGTCGATCCTTTTATTTATCCGGAACGACTCACGTCGTGCTAAATACGAATGAAAATTCACAGGTGAACGCCACACGAGATGATACACACGGTAAGAAGAGCTAATCCAAAACGCGCATGCGCGTTTTCAATCTCAATCTACTCGCACTATCAGCCTGCAGCGCTCGTGCAAGTCGCAGGCCCGTCGTTCCTCGCTGTTTGCACGTCCGTCGGGCGCCTAATGTGCTGGACCGATGTCCGCCCTTCGGTCGCATTCTGACTCTTCCGGCCAGACGCGTGCATTTAGCAGGCACGCTAGTCTCCAGCCCGTCGGGCCGATCATGTGTCGGCACGCATTGTTATCTGGGTATATATTAAATACTATATTATGCCAATTTTTTAAGAATAAAGGACTTTTATATGACTTGGATTGCTGTTTTCCTGAAGAGGAGAGCATTTGACTCTCGAAACGTCAATGATTAAAGGATCTTCTCAACATTATCAAGATCTTTTTATTTGGTCTGAAGTATGTCATCTTATACCTTGTACGTTACTTAAGTATTTATTTGCTCATACGCAGAACATCACAATCTAACTTCTACCATCTATTAATAAGAGTTTACTTTTTTATATAATAAAGTATTAGATGTTTTTTGTAATCCATAGTTAATTGCAAGTATTTTTTACTTCCTTTTTGATTATTACATTTTTCAATTACTTACTTATCATGTTTCTTAATGAAATTAATCTTGTAAGAGCATGAATCTTTTTTGAGTACGACATTTTGGCTTCTGCCAATTTTTTTTAAAATAAAGGACTTTTATATGACTCATCTTATATGATTCATCTTATAACTTTTACGTTATTTAAGTATTTATTTACTCAACCGCATAACATAACAATCGAACTTTTGCCATCTATTAATATAAATGTTTAAAATTAACATTTGTCGTTTCGGGCAGACTAATTAATCTTTTTTTTTGGAAATTAATTTTTTTGGTTGATAATTGAACTATTTCGTTAAAAATTCTTGAGTTTTTGTTGAATTTAACTAGTTCAAAAGTCATTTTTTTTTAGTTGAGATTATTTTCTTTTGGCAACTATATATCAACTTTATTTAAAAGAATTTATTCCCTTTTACTTTCTGTATTTTCGTAAAAAAATCATCCTATATTCCCTGTTTTGGGAGCTAGCATTTTGGGCCCACTGCTAGAAATTTCTTTCGGAATTTTACGAAACATGTAGTGAAAGTTTGTTGCAGTTACATGTTTCATAAAATTACGAAACGTTTCGTAATGTTCAGCAGCGCTTACGGAATCGTCTTTCAGTTACATGTATCATAAAAATCCGAAACTTTTTCTTAATTTTCAGTAATAGTCACGTGAAATTGCGACGGTAATACATTTTTTTCCGTTAATTAAAATTTTAATACAAATTCATTCTACATGTTTTGAAATTATAATTAACCGAAAAAAATTAACAGATTCTTAATCGAAAAAAATTAACCAATAATAAACCGAAAAAACTACTGCCCGGAAGTGGCAGGCAGCCTGCCTGTAGAGTATCCATAAGGGTGAAGGAGACGGACATAAAGAAATAAAAAATTTAATTTTTGGACAAACGACACACACTATAAAAAAATGAACGGACAAAAGTTGCTCATCCAAAAAGAGCTAGAAATATGTCATCGATAATTTTCGATAGGACGCTTAGTTTTTATCTTGATCGTTAAAAATAACATCATGGATAAAAAAATTACACTTTTTGGAAAACGACACAATGTACGTAGCAAAATGAATAGTTGTTCACCCGAAAAGAATCTACAAATTTGTTATTGATAATTTTGAGATTGAACAAGTGGATTTTCTTTTAATCGTGAAAAACATTATTAAAAATAAAAAAAATTAAACTTTTGGCAAACCGAAACAAAGGACAATTCAAATGAAAAGACAAGAGTTGTTCAGCCAGAAAAAAACCTACATATTTTTTATAAACTCTTGTTATGTGAATGAAAAAAGTAACTTTTTCGAAAAAGGACACAAGCTACAATAACACAGGTGGTGAGAGGATTTTACTGAATTTGTGTGGAAGGTGTGAGTGGAGTGTAAGGTTGGAAGCCGAGGAGGTGAGTAGAGTTGTGTGGGGCGAGGAAGTGAGGTGGGATTCAGGTAGATAGAGAAAGTGAGGTTAGGTTGGCAAGGAGTCGGAGGAGTTTGCGGTCGGGAGTCTTGGGCCTTTGAGGGGTCAAGGGTGGTTATAGCAGAGTTAGAAGATGTTTGACGTTGCACTTTTATTGTAAGTCACAAGCTATTAATTTTCAGAAGTTCAATGAATTTTAAGAATTCGTTTCGATTGATTCTAAAATATAAAGACTTAATTATAGTTCCTCAATCCGCAAGCTGCATGGTTTTCCAAGACTAGGGGTTTATCCAATTTAGTTCCTTTAATTTTAAGAATTGATTTTGCCTGTTTTTCCTTTTTCTTTATTTCATGTATTCCCCGAGCAACCCGACTGTCCTGATGAAGCCTCACCCATCCTTACCTAACGAGAAACTTCCAAGAAGCATTTGGGACACCTTTTGTCGATTGGAGCTACTCAAGTCATTTTAAATTTCCCGCCAAACCTATTGCTGTGTGCCAACCTGCTTCTATCCTTCTAGTCGTACCCCAAAACTTACGGAATAATTTTGGAATGCTGTTGGGAATTATTGCTGCTGATATTTTTGCCGCCCCCTTCAACTTATCCACCTTGGAGTGGAATTCAAAAGCTCCAAATTTGGGAAGGTTTATTGTTGATCCCAGGCAATGCGAGTGGGACCTCTATAGCTCAGGCTCGGATCATCAGTGTCAACGTTCTCGATGCTAAGGACTTCATTTGGATGGTTCTTTAAAGTCCTAGTAGCCGGCTTGGTTGTGCAGATAATTCGGAGAGGATGTCTTGAACAATAATTCAACATCTTATGGACGAATTGGATTGACTGAATTCATAGAAATTCAGAAGAGATCATTTTTGTTTAGACACAGCATCCCTAAATCTACGACTGGTTACATCCCTGAGAGTCCTATTCTTCTGTTAAACATTCCCTAGCAACGCCAATTAGATTGCCGAATTTCAACCAATCAGGATCAAGTCGGTTGCCAAAGAAGAAAGCACTGCTGGGAAAAACCTGGATCTTTCGGCATCTTTCGTCAAGCAGCCTGCGGGTCAACATCTTATTGCGTTTGTGAAGTTGCTTTTCTAGTATTGTCCTCGAGTTCTGTTTGAATAGTGATTTATCGTGTTAAATAACATCCTTTGTGTATCTCCGAGTGCTGTCCCAGATTATTTAAAGGTATGGTTCATTTTTGTAAGGTTCAGAAAGGAGGATTTTGTATTTTTGTTTGATTTTGTGTGGACCCCTTTGCTTTTTGGTTGAGAATTTAAGTATTTAATTTGGTCACACAAAACTAGATAAATCTTTCTTGACTGAAATTAATGATTTTGTCGTACATTGTGTTATATTCTTGTCTCATTGTGTATTTATTGTGCTGTTTTCCACTTTTTGCTGTTGACCCATTCCCTGATTTATTTGTGCCATTGTATTAATTGTATTATGTTTTAAATGTGTTTTGCCCAATTTTGATATTCGTTCCCCTGTTTATTGATGACCCTCCCGACACGCTATAGCCTATTTTGTTCGTTTGCGTTCGTCTTGGAAAACCAGACGAAAGATCACATTCCCTTTTTATATAATTAACTCTCCATTTTATGTAACTTTAGTCTCCCTCTTCTAGTCAATTGTTTCTTTGTAGTTTGTTTAGAAACCCTATTATTCCCCCATTTTGGAAATTTGTTACATCCTTCTTGAATCAATTGTTTCTTTTCTCAATTATTTGTCTTCCGATGTCCCAAATTGTAAATGCAAATTATTTTGTTTTTATAAAATAAAAATATTGTTGAATATAATTATCTTTAATTTATTTATAAATTTAGATTAAATTAATTTAATTATCAGATAAAATTTTAAGAACCAGTCCCTCTACCATTCTCCAGAGACGGGGCTGAGCTAGCCAAGTTTTTATTCGGTTCACTGGTTTAAATTGTTTTTATTTGATTTATCAATTGTTTGAATATTTTGATTTTGAATGATTATGAATGATCCATGCGGATCTGGCGCCCGCGGTAATTAATTACTAAATAACCTACAATTTCAGAATATGAACCGAAGGTTATAACGGTAGGAAAAGTGGCCGTTATAATTTTTGGCGCCCAACGTGGGGCTGCATTAATTCAAGAGTTTTGTTTAAAAATACTTAATTGATTTCCATGATTCAACTTTTTGTTGAATTTCAATAATTTGAGTTTCAAGAATATACAAATCATAATTATTTTTATATATTATTATAAAAAATTATATTAAATTCATCATAACCGATATTATTATAGTAGGTAGAAAATGTTCCGTATTGAAGTTATTCCTTTTGTAAGTTTAAAGCTTTAAATAATTATAGTAATGTGATCCTGTAACAATGGACTGAATAAATATAATTTAGATTAAATATTTGTTTTGTTATTTAATTCAGTCAAGGAATTCCGTTTAGCTTATTGTATTCAAGAAACTTCCTCCTTAACTTTGAATGAACTTTACCTGGTAATTATTGAATTGTTGAACTCTGAATTTTAATTTCTTATTTAGTTTATCCATTGATGTGTTTGAAAATAGTCTCCTGGTTTGTAGCCCGTATCATGTGCATATTTAACCACAATTATGAATAATAGCTCTTTTTATCAATTTTGATGATTTTCCATTCCACATTTTGACAGTAGTACATATAATTTTGGAATTTTGCTATTAGTTGAATCTTTTTGCATTTGTGTCATGATTTTGGAGAAAAGCACAATAACTAGAATATGTCAATAAAATATTAAATCTGTTTGCCTGGTTAATGTTAAATTCAATTTCTCTTTCTAATGTTTACTCTTGATTAAAGACCTTTCAGGTCTTCCCTAAGGGGAGGGCATTTGTGACGTTGCGCTTTTATTGCAAGTCACAAGCTATTAATTTTCAGAAGTTCAATGAATTTTGAGAATTCGTTTCGATTGATTCTAAAATATAAAGACTTAATTATAGTTCCTGAATCCGCAAGCGCATGGTTTTCCAAGACTAGGGGTTTATCCGATTTAGTTTCTTTAATTTTAAGAATTGATTTTGCCTGTTTTTCCTTTTTCTTTATTTTATGTATTCCCCGAGCAATCCGACTGTCCTGATGAAGCCTCACCCATCCTTACCTAACGAGAAACTTCAAAAAGCAATTGGGACGCCTTTTGTCGATTGGAGTTACTCAAGTCATTTGAAATTTCCCGCCAAACCTATTGCTGTGTGCCAACCTGCTCCTATCCTTCTAGTCGTACCCCAAAACTTACGGAATAATTTTGGAATGCTGTTGGGAATTATTGCTGCTGATATTTTTGCCGCCCCCTTCAACTTATCCACCTTGGAGTGGAAATCAAAAGTTCCAAATTTGGGAAGGTTTATTGTGGATCCCCGGCAATGCGAGTGGGACCTCTATAGCTCAGGCCCGCATCATCAGTGTCAACGTCCTCGGTGCTAGGGACTTCATTTGGATGGTTCTTTAAAGTCCTAGTAGCCGGCTTGGTTGTGCAGATAATTCGGAGAGGATGTCTTGGACAATAATTCAACATCTTATGGACGAATTGGATTGATTGAAATCATCGAAATTCAGAAGATATTATTTTTGTTTGGACACAGCATCCCTAAATCTACGACTGGTTACATCCCTGAGAGTTCTATTCTTCTATTAAACATTCCCTAGCAACGCCAATTAGATTGCCGAATTTCAACCAATCGGGATCAAGTCTTATTGCGTTTGTGAGGTTGCTTTACTAGTATTATCCTCGAGTTTTGTTTGAATAGTAATTTATCGTGTTAAGTAACATCCTTTGTGTATCTCCGAGTGCTGTCCCAGATTATTTAAAGGTATGGTTCATTTTTGTAAGGTTCAGAAAGGAGGATTTTTGATTTTTGTTTGATTTTGTGTGGGCCCCTTTGCTTTTTGGTTGAGAATTTAAGTATTTAATTTGTTCACACCTTTTTAGATAATTAACTCTCCATTTTATGTAACTTTAGTCTCCCTCTTCTAGTCAATTGTTTCTTTGTAGTTTGTTTAGAAACCCGATTATTCCCCCATTTTCGAAATTTGTTACATCCTTCTTGAATCAATTGTTCCTTTTCTCAATTATTTGTCTTCCAATGTCCCAAATTGTAAATGCAAATTATTTTGTTTCTATAAAATAAAAATATTGTTGAATATAATTATCTTTAATTTATTTATAAATTTAGATTAAATTAATTCAATTATCAGATAAAATTTTAAGAACCAGCGCCTCTACCATTTTCCAGAGATGGGGATGAGCTAGCCAAGTTTTTATTCGGTTCACTGGTTTAAATTGTTTTTATTTTATTTATTAATTGTTTGAATATTTTGATTTTGAATGATTATGAATGATCCATGCGGATCTGGCGCCCGCGGTAATTAATTAATAAATAACCTACAATTTCAGAATATGAACCGAAGGTTATAACGGTAGGAAAAGTGGCGAATCCGCAGAGACATCTGTCGGCCGCGGGGGGTATTGCATGGAGAGGTCCCAGTTACCGGCTGCAGAGCGGGAGGTAAGCAGTGAGAGTGCTGTCAGTGCTGCAAGTGAAGTTGACGGGGAGGAAATTTTCCACGTGCCACGACGGACAACAACGCGTGGCTGGGGGGGGGGGTCGAGTAGCGCGTCGGGGATAGGGAGAATGCGGAACGAAGGAAGCGAGAATGTAAGGGAATGTAAGAATGTGAGAGAGTCGAGCACAAGTGACGGGGATGATCTCTTGAAGAGGAAGAGAGACAGCCGAGAGAGTCCGGACAGAAGCGAATCGGAGAGTCCTTTCAAAAAAAGCGTGAGAGCACGTAGGTCCCCCCCCCCCCCCCAAATAGATGGATTGTCAGAGAAGAAGGCTATCGGGATGCTGGTAGGCGAGATCAGGGGGCTAAGGAAGGACGTGAGGGGGACTAAAGAGCAAATGGAAGGCATGAGGGAGGATTTGAGAATCAGAGATCAGAGGTGGGAAAAGGAAATAAATAAACTTAAGGAGAGAGTAGAAGGGTTAGAGAGGGAAAGGAAAGAGTAAGAAGTTAAAATGAAGCAGATGGAAGAGGAGATCAGGCTGTGGAAGGAAATGACGGAAAAGAGACTTGAGAAGGTGGAGGGCAGGACGGAAATGGAAGTAGGTGACGGAGGTGGGGGAAGTGAGATTAAAGGTATTTGGGAGAGGTTAGAGAATATGATAGAAGATAAAGTAGGTGAGCGTAGGAATGAAAAGGAGAAGAGGGCGGATAGGGAAGGGATAAGGGCAATGGAGTTGAGAATGGAGAGAAAAGAGAAGGCAGACAGGAGAAATCATATTGTGATAAGAGGAGTGAAGCTAAAGAGTGGAGAAGAAAGGGAGGGCGTGGAAGTGCTGCTACAGAGCATAGGGTGGGTTAAAGGCAGGGTAGGGAAAATTGAGTTGGAGGGGAGGAAAGAGAAGGAAGTGGCGTTTGTGGAGTTGGAGAGCTGGGAAGAAAAGTTGGGGGTAATGCGGAATAAGAGTAGGATACAAGATGAGGGAGTTTTCATAGATCACGATTTGACGAGAAAAGAAAGGGATGTACAGCAAATGCTGTATGACAGAGCGAGGAGAAAGAGGAGAGAAGGGAGATCGGCGAAGGTAGGATATCGGAAAATAAGAGTAGACGGGAAGATGTGGGTGTGGGATGAGGAGAAAGAGGTGTTGAAGGAAGTGCAGGGTGAGTTGTTTCGTAGGAAGTAGGGGGGTGGGGGTAACGCAGGGTAGAGGAGCAGTGAAGGTGCTGTACTGGAACGTAGCAGGGGTAAAGAAGAAGGACGATGATTTCTGGCGGTATATCCAGGAATTTGATGTTGTTGGACTGGCAGAGACGTGGGTAGAAATAAAGGAATGGGATAGAATAGAGCCAAAGCTGCCAAGGGGGTATAGGTGGAGACTTCAGGAGGCGGTCAGGGTGAAGAAGAAAGGAAGGGCCAGTGGGGGAATTATAACCGGGGTTAGAGATGGATTAGAGGAAAAAGTTCATGGAGAGGAAGAGGGGGAGGGAGTGCAAATGAGGGAAATGAAAATATGAGGAATGAAGTGTAAGTTTGTGACAGTGTACAATAAGGATGGGATGGAAAGAATTAAAGAAAAGGTGGAAGACCTGCTGGGCGAAAGAGAAAAGGGTAGGGTGGTAGTGGGTGGGGACTTTATTGCAAGGATAGGGAGCGAAAGGGGACTTTACAGGGAAGGGGAAAGCTTCGAAAGGAATCGAAGGATTATGTAATAAATAAGGAAGGGGAGAATCTAAGGGACTGGATGGAGGATAGAGGCTGGGCAGCGGCGAATGGTATGGCACCTGGGGACGAAGAGGGAGAATACACATATGTAAGTAAGGTGGAGGTATCGGTGATAGATTATGTGGTCATGAATATGCAAGGATGGGAGGGGAAGGAAAAATTCGCAGTAGAGGGGAGGGTGGAATCAGACCATCAGCCATTGAGTGTGTGGATAAGAGGTGAGGGTGGCGGAAGGCAAGGCAGGGAAGAAGTCTCGATAGGAGAGAGGGTGACCTGGACGAGGGAGGCGATAGAGAAGTATCAGGAGCAGCAAGGAAAGGTACGCTTTGTAGGGGAGTCGGTGGAAGAGATATGAGAGGATCTGAAAGAGAAAGTGAAAGGTTGTGTGCAAAAGAAGGTATTTACAAAGAAGAAGAAAGGAATGGTGAAGCCGTGGTGGGATAGGGAATGTAAAAAGATGAAGAGGAAGGTGAAGAGGAAGTACAAGAAGTGGAAAGAGGGTAATGCGAGAAGGGAGGAGTACGTAGAAATGAGGAAGGGGTTTAGGTTGGTGTGTAAGAAGAAAGAACAGGAAAAGAATATTTTGAAAATCTTTTCAGTCTGTGGCAATAATTTAAAATAATAAATTTCTTTTGAATACTTTGTCCAATATTTATATATAAAATACGGTTTGAGCGTACTTTAGTTTAGTAATTTCATCTTACATTTAATATGAATATGGGTGAAGCAGTGTACGAAGATTGACATCTGTGTTTACTTGGAGCTAATCAATAATTTCATTTTAGACTGCTATACGTTGTCAAATGAGGATTGTCTGAATCATCGAAAGTTTCTTCTATCGCTTTAGATTTACGTAAGGCGAGTCAGTCGCACGATCGCCCTTTGATGCGAACGTTGTAATTCGGAATTTAATAATATCTGAACGCGACTCTTATCAAACTGTATTTGGTTTCTTTTCTCATTAAAAGTCATAGTTATGTTGTTACTACATTGCCTTTCCTTTATTAGTGCACCGTCCAGCCATTGCATAGTGATTCTGCGGTCGACCTAAACAAATTAAGAATCTGACTCATATTTTTCTCCCATTGAAGAGAAAATAAATTCATTAGAGCATTGTCAAGTCAAACTTTTAGTCGATTCTAAACAAATACTTTTTATTGTTAGGGAGTGTTGGTGGGAGAAGGAGAAAAGGGGAGGGGGTGGGAAAATGGAGGCGGAAAGGGAACGGTATTTTAGAATGAATGGACTGCAGATGGATGAAGTAAGAAGGATGCATGAGGAAGGAAGGAAGGTTTATGACTTGGTTAAGCAAAACAGCATGGAGGGAGAGAAGACAGAAGGGGAAGAGAGAATAAGAGAGTCAAGATTTAACGGGAATCATGTGTGAATTATGCCAAGGGCAAGAGCGCAATATTTGTGTGTAAAAGGAGAGAAAGGAAGTCAGGAACTTATAGCGAGGATGAGGTGTGGGTGTATGGAGGGTTTCAATAGGTTCTGGCTCTCTCGGGAGAAGAGCATGCGTGAACTGTGTGGTAAGATGGAGATGAAGAGAAGGAAGGAGGAAGGGGAATGGAGACGGAAAGATTGTAAATAGGAGAGAAAGTAGATATAAATAAGATGTAAATATTGTAAATGGTAGATAAGTAGTAGGTATTAAAGCGAAAAAAGAGGTTGGCAAGCAAGGCAATGCGAAAAAGTAGGTACATGCGAGCGAGGAAGGCAAGGCGATAAGAGCGTGCGGCTTAGAGAGAAGGAATGGATTGATGTTAGTTTTTAAGGGTAGTTTGAAAAAAAATCTGTAGAAATGGAAGTGTAAGCAAGTCAATTTTTTAAGGCCAGTAGGCTGAAAAATAAACGTTTATCTATCTACAATAACATATTTTTTTAATTATGAAAACAAAAAAAATGAAAATACATATGTTTTAATACCAATGCATATTATTAATTGTAATAATATAAATTTATTGAAATGGAACATTTTTCAGGGTAGCTGCAGATGCAATTTAATACAAAATAAGAGACAAATATTAAAATAATAATGGTTAGTAAAATTTATACTTTATATTGCAATCTGTGAATAAGCGATCCCAGACCGAAGTTCATAAATGAATTTAACATACATTTGATATAAAATTGTTGAAGATAATGGAGAAAAGTTCACATTTTGGAGAAAATCAAGTGCGAAACATGAGATGCGTGATGAGAATGTATTCGTTAAAGTCGCAGGAGCTTTAACAAAAGTGAATTCATAATCACCAAATTACACTTGTCGATACTTTGAGCTTTGATTGATCTAAACTGATAACAAGATTTTTTGAGACCTTTCATCCTTCTCGTCAGCCTTGGAACTGGCAAATAAACGTCAACAACGTCAGGCTCGTATTTCAAACGTTAATTAGCACTGAAAGCTAAAAGCTGTTAACACTCTGTGCAATCGGGAATTAAGTAGACCATTTAATTGGCTTCCGTTTTCGGTAGCAATCGTGAGAGAACTGTTTTGTATCAAGTGTTGGTTTTTTTGGCTTTGGTGAAGGGAATCAGCGTGTGTGGAAGCAGAAAGGGCAGTGAGTGTGAAGATCAGGTGTGAATCAAGAAGGGTGAGTGAAGGCAAGTGTGTAAAGGGTGAAAGTGAGTTGTGAGAAAAGGAAATTGGAGCGTCAGAAATTTTTGAGGTTAAGAGTGAAAAATAGTTGCCGGGCAAAGGGGGTAAGAGGTAGGCGAGTAAAGAGCGGGAAACATCGCGGAACAGTGGGTAAGGTGAGATACCAGGATGCCGACGGTAAGAAGTCCACAAACGGGCGCCAGAGGGCAGGCAAGAGGTGAGACAATTGGTGACCAGGTTGCGCGCTCGGTTAGTGGGGAGAAGGGGGAAGATGACAGTAGCGGTCAAGAGACGTTTGAGACGCCTACCAGAATGGGGACGGCAGAGAGAATGGATTCAGGTACGGACCATAAAGGCGATAGGCCCTCTAACCTACAGCGCCTTAACAAGCTAGGTAGCGCGGGCTCGAATAGGAGTTTAGACCAATTGCGAAAAAAAGTCAGCGTGACCAGTAGTGAGGGGGAAGAAAAAATAAAAACAGAGGAAGGGGGCGATGAGTTAGAAACGGACAAGGAAAGCAAGAAAGTTAGAACTGAACTCACTAAACGGAGAACACCAGAAAGAGATAGGGGGGTTGGAGGGGTGTTTGAAAAACTAGAGGCTCTTATAAAAGGGTTTAGAGAGGAAACAAGGAAAAGACTGGATGATATGAATAGGCAGGGAAATTATGTAAGGGGGGAAGTGAGAAAAGTAAGAGAAAAGTGGGAAGAGTGGGATAAACTCTGGAAAGAGGAGAAGGATAAGGTATGGCGTAAGCTAGAGAGCATAGAGAATAGACAGAAGGAGGATGACGAAAGGAGAAATAGTGAGATAAAACAGTTGGAAGAACGGGTGAACAACTTAGAATTGAGGAATGACCATATGGGGAAAGAAACAGAGGGTACGGAAATAAAAATAGGGAGTAATAAGAACGTGCAAAATGAGAATGAAAGATTGAAGAAGAGACTAAGTGACATTGAAAGGAGATTGGAAGTGGAAGAAAGGGCAAAGAGAAAAAATAACATTGTAGTTGAGGGATTGACAATGGAGAGTGAAACAGGGGAAGTGGAACTCATAAATTTTCTGAGAGATATTGGAGTTCGGGTAAGGGTAGAAGGAGTTAAGAGAATAGGAGGGAAGGAGGAAGGAAAAGAAGGAATGTTTATAGTAGAAGTAAGGAGTGAGGAGGAGAAAATGAAAAATATGGAGAACGAAAAATTATTGAAAGGAAGAAAGGAAAGAATTAAAGAGGATCTGACATGGAGGGAAAGGAAAAGGAGATGGCGAATAGAACAGAGGGTATGGGTAGAGTATGAAAAGGGAGAGACAGATTATGGATAAATGGGGAGGAATGGTTCTTGGACGAGAAAAAAGAAGAAATAAGGGAGAAGGAAAAAGAGTTGAGAAAGGAAGAACAAAGGAAGATGCAAAAGAGGTTAGAGATCAAACAGAGGGGTTTTCAGAAAACAAGTTGGAAGAAAAGTGAGGAGGATATGTGAGGGAAGGGATGGGGAAACCGTGAAAATAGCTTTCTGGAATGTGTCAGGCTTAAAGAACAAGAATGAAGGTCTTTTCTGGGAGTTAGAAAAGTGGGATGTGATTATGATGAGTGAAACATGGGCAGATGAGAAGGATTGGAAGAGGATGAAAAGGATGTTACCTTGAGAGTATGTGTGGACAATGCAAGAAGCAAGAAAGGAACACGTTAAAGGTAAAGGGATCGGCGGCATGGTCTCAAGGATGAGAAAAGAACTGGCATTGAAAGGGAGAATAGAAGAGGACCGGGAGGAAAAGGATGGAACAACGGTAAGAAGGATTATAATTGGAAAATTCAAAATAGCAATGGTTTGTGTATATAGAAGGAGAGGGGAAGAGGAAGGTTGAAGAGTAATAAGGAGGTGGATGGATTAAAAGAAGGAAGAGTTGGTTTTAACAGGAGGTGACTTGAATGCCTGGACTGGCGAGCAAGGGGGAGGGGCTTTGGATGAAGAAGAGGAGGCCTATATATGGAGCTCCAAACATAGGGAGATAAACCGGGAGGGGAGAAGGTTACTGGACGTAATAGGAGAAGCAGGATGTTTCATATGTAATGGCAATATGAAATTAGATGGGGAGGGAGGGATCACATTTATAGGTGAGGGAAAAACTGTAATAGACTACATCCTGGCGGAAGAAAGAATGAGGAATACAATATGCAGTATGAATGTGGGGAATGAGATGGGGTCCGAGTACTTCTCAGTAATAGCTACACTGAAAGGTGGCATCCATAAGCGCAGCAGAGGGAGAAAGGAAAAAGGGGGAGAAAGGAACACGAAAATGGGAGTCTGGGGGTAGATCAAGTAAAAGATGTTAGGGGGAGAACAAAATAGGATCAAAGGGGAAAATGGAAGAATAGTCCAGGGAGAAATGGAGGAAGGGAAAGGAATAACAAGAGAAGAAGTGGATGAGGCGATAGATACACTGAAAAGAAACAAGGCTACAGGAGAGGATGGTATGGAGAACGAAGCGCTAAAGTATGGAGGAGAAGGGATTAGGGGAGGGATGTGGAAGATCTGCAACAAGGTCTGGAAAGGAGAAGGGTGGCCGGAGGAGTGTATGACAGGGCTGGTGATATCACTTGTTAAGAAAGGGGACGGTAAGAAGGTAGAAGAGTACAGAGGGATTACTCTCATGCCTGTCGGTTATAAAATATACGCAGAAATTCCAAGAAAAAGGTTGGACAATCAGATAGAAGAGAAGCAAAGTATCTCACACAATCAGACAGGTTTTAGAAAAGGGTTGGGGACAATAGACATTTTTTCCGCTTCTGACTCAGTGAATAGAAAAGTGCTATGACAGGCAATGAAAGAGAGCGGAATAGAAGAAGGGCTGGTGGAGAGGATGAAGGAAATGTTTACTGCAACCAGGACCTAGAGTACACCTAGAGGAGAAGCTAAAGGAGAAAGGGAAAGGGGGGACAATCTTGGGTGATAGAAAACTATACTCCCTAGCGTACGCGGACGACGTAGTTCTATTAGCAGACGATGAGAAGGGGATTAACCTAATGATAAAAATTTTGGAAGAGTATATGGGAACAAAAGAACTGACGGTGAAAATAGGGAAGACGAAGGTGATGTGCTTCAGAAGTAGAACGACCAAAATAGGTCACGTTTGGAAGATGAACGGACAAACAGTGGAAAGTTTGGAGGAGTACTGTTACTTAGGTTTTTGGTTTGAGGCAGAGAGGGGGGGGCCCCCCCACGAGGTACAGGTGAGAAAAAGAATCGAATTTGCGAGCAAAGTAATGAGCCAAGTATGGGGTATAGGAAAGAGAAGGTTCAATTAAGATTAAGAAAATGAGACTTTGGTTGTTCGATGCGTTGGTTTGGGCGGTGTTGTGTTATGGAAAGAACTAGGAAGGAAAAATGGTATCTAGCTAAATTAAGAGAGCATGGAGGTTTGAAGAAAAGCTGCAAAGGGGAGAGAGGAGCAGAATAGCACAAGCATGCTTGGACGAAGTTCGGAACAAGGAGCGAGAAGCAATTTGGGAAATTCAAAATGGGAGCAAGAAAGGAAAAAATGAGGAGGGTTTGTGATATACGAGAAGGGGTACTAGAGTTGCAGGACATAGAGTTAGAGCTATTAGTAAGACAAGGAGAAGAGAGATGGACCAAGATTATGGATTTGAGGTACAATAGATGGTATATGATGGTCAAAGGATTGACGGAACCAGAATATTTGCAAACAATAAAAAAAGAAGACAATGGAAGAGGGTGGTATGGTTTAGAATCGGAGAAGGAGTGAGACCTTGTAGATATTGGATGGATGGAGAGGACAATCTGTGCAGAGTATGTGGATACGAAATAGAGTCATGGCACATGTGTTAGAGAGGTGTGCAGGAAAGTAACTAGAAAAAATTTTAAATTTTAAATCGTTGAAAATGCATTTGATGGTGAGAGAAAACGGTAGCCCTGGAAGATCGCTCATTTTCAGATTTTTAGAAGGTTAAGAAGAATAGTATTAATATTATTGTTATTATGTAAGCCGAAGCATTAGAATATAAGCAGCGGTTAAGTTAGACTAAGGATGACATGTAAATATATGTACAGGGAGCGGAGGCCCTTAAATCCGTGAAAGGGAGAGATTAAATATACATACTATAACCTAGCTTTCTGCTTGAATCTTTCATTAAGTTTATTGATATTATTCTATTCAAGGTTTATTGGCCAATTGAATTTACAGACTAATGACTTATTGGTTTATTAGCCAAACAACCTGATTTGGATTGATTTTATTAATGCCTGAAGGGCGCCAGATCGTTTGTCAACTTTGAAACCCTAAACGAACAAAAGGTCGCGAATTCAATTCGGTCAAATTATTTTGCCCCTTGCTGACTTGAGAATTACTGGTTCAAAAAAGTGGCTTCGAACCACTCCATATTATTTAACTTTTCCCCCACTAGCCCAACACAGAGAGGGGTAGGGTTAGGAAGACTCTGAGCAAGGATTGACAAATGATATTTACACATTTGGAATTAATGCATCGAATACGGGTAACAAAATATATTTTTATTCACTGCTATAGATGTCTCACATCCGTCATTTTAAGTCCCGCAAAATAAATTAAAACAGTGGAAACAAAATATAAGAATTAGATATCCACGACCCTCCAACATGGTGGTCCACTAATGACATGAGAGGTCATGTGGGGTTGCCGCCATTTTGGATAATCGAGATGAAACGGAAAAGCACTAATTCTAATGCCATGAACCTCCAGAATGGTGGGCCACTAATGACACGATAGGTCATGTGGGGTTACCGCCATTTTGAATGCTCGAGGTGGACGAACATGAAACCTCCCGTATTGAATTGAGACTGAGTATTTTTATATTTCACTAAATCTACAAAGTGGCGAACTAAACTCGGTTTCTCGGAACCTTCCTAAATGTATCACCCAACAGCATTATCCCAGAACATTTTAATCGGGTGTCACAATTCGCCCCGTTAGTGGGACATTCTCAGATCTCTAGTAAAAATGACATAATGTCCTTGTAATTATTATTTAATCGCTTGCTAAACTCCTAAGTCCTGCTCATAGTCCCCAACTGAAATGTCACTGCTATCGTTTAAACGCGCGGTGAGTTCCCTCCACAACAATTTTCCAGCATGGCGGTCCATTTCTGACACCCAAGGTCAAGCAAGGTTGCCGCCATTTTGGAAAATTGAATAAGTTAACACTTCACTCCCGAACAATTTAGACTATTAATTTGTACACTAACCTACCTGCCACTCCGTAATGCTTATTCACCGATTAATTCCGAAAACCTCTAAACATTACGTCCCCACCACACTGAATCCGCGACAATGCAATTCGAGTTACTTACGGTCGAAATGAGGAGACATACCTTGGCTGCGTCCTCGCTATTCCTGATTAATTATACTTTAATATTTTCACGCCCAATCGGCTCCTCCGGGCGGGTTAATGGCATATAAGCCCAACAAAAGAGATAATCGGTCCTTAAACAACCTCAGCGTGGTCAATGTATAAGTCTTTTTGACGAGAGTGGCAAGCATGCCAATGGCCGAACACAGAATGACCGAGACCACGCCGAGTACGATTTTTGGCGCGTAGGCCATGGGTTGCGCACCCAGACACGCAACTACATTAAGCGAAAACCTGTGTGAAGGCGCGTTCACAGTATCGTCCTATGGTGAGTCGCCATTTTGTCTAGTGCTTTTACTAGCCTAGTCCATAGTCTGTGGCGAGTCACGCTGTTAACCTGCGCCGCGGCGCAACGCAAACACTTGTCAAGCGCGCCCTGCTCACCGTGCGCGCCCACTTATGAACGGCTGCTAGTGTTTTGACAGTTCAGAACAACACGAGTTAGTGGCACCGCTCCTGCGTTACCACATTTTATTGGTGTATCCTCCTTCCTCCCAGTGGATGTGAGCAAGAGAGAACGAGAGTGTTGTGTTTTTGAAGTGTGTAATGTGTGATGTTGATTCACGACTACCCGGTCGTGAATTCGTGAATTGATCGTGTGGATGATTCAGTGTAGTGGCCGGGCCCCCGGCCCTGAGTGTCTAATAAACAAAAAAGTACAAGTTCGAAGGCATTAATAAATGTCTTATTTTCGAACAATAAGAGTATTCCCCCCAGTCTGGTGACGGTTTGGAGCGGCGGGAACTTACAAAACCTAGGCATCGCAGGGTTCGTTATTTGGCAACAGGCCATCAACCTCGAAGCTCTCCAACTATTAAAATTCCTAAATGGATTCTGTGCTCGACCAGGTACGATTTATTCATGATTTTGAGGTTAAATTTGAACTGATTGGGCGTGAAAACATTAATTTGTGTGTGGTACCGGATACCACGTCACAATACATACATACATACCTACATCATGCCTACGTACATACATACAAGTAGACCATTTAATTCAATCTTCAACTGATGAGCCCCCACGTTGACGGCATTAGTTTTGTCTATAAACTTCGCTAATAAATGAAAAAAATTATAAAAATTTTAACATCAGTCTTCACAGACCAAAATGCTCTCAAAACAGGGGAAACATGGTTATTTTGCACAAAAATAGGGAAATAATAAATTCTTTTCAATAAAATAATTCAATTCAATGAGAAGTGAGATAAGAAGCGCTTTAAACTCCTAAGATTTCAAGTCGAAATGTATAGAATATGGAACCAAATAGTTACATTTTCAACCAAAAAAGATTTTCTCGACAAAGTGATGAATTACAAAATAAAATTTTACATGAAAGTGATGAATTTTCAATCCAAAAGGACCAGTTTTCAACAAAACTAAATCTTCACACGCGCGCTCCGCGTGCGACCAATTTATTTGCATGTGATTTTTTTATTTGGCAATAAAGTTCAATAAAATACCATGAAATTAATTTTTACATCAATAATTTTGATTTTTACGCGGCTTCTCATGGATACCCTCTCACGATGCAGAATAAATAATTGTGTAACTCTAAATATTTTCATGCAACTTTGTAAAAAACCTATAAAATATCGGGGCGTACAAGTTTTCGTAGAAATACACAGTAAACGATCTCTTTATTCGAGAAGAGTCCAGATGTCAAGTGTTTTGAGCTCGCTTTTAAATAATGTCGAGCCGGAGACTTGATGGGAGGTTTTCTTCGACAAATGGCCAAACTCTTTATTTACTTACGAAAATATTTCAAAAATTACTAATAAATCTTGGAAGTTTAAAGACCATAATAGAAAGAAGTCATTGGAAAGATATTCTTAGTTGATTCTGTAAAAATGCACCCCATTCGTTGAAAAATAGCAAAATTCTGATTTTTTTAATGGAAGTTGTTCATATAATTGATAATTCTTGTAAATTTACAAAACAACCTAGAAAAGAGCTTCGGAAAGACAATCTTGGTTGACTTCGTCAACAAATTGTGTCTATTCCTTGAAAAAACCCAAACTCTGAATATGTTTATGTATGTATGTATATTTAATCCCTTCCTTTCACGGGTTTGAGGGCTTCCGGTCACTGTACATATATTTACATTTCATCCGTAGTCTAACTTGACCGCTGCATATATTCTAATGTTTCACCTTACTTAAAATAACAATAATATTACTACTATTAATTCTTAAACTTCTAAAAATGAGCGATCTTCCAGGGCTTCCGTTTCCTCTTACCATCAAACACATTTTCAACGATTCAATTTTTTTTTTAATTTTTCTTAGTTACTTTTCTTTAAACAGGATTACCCATTTGGATCTGCCGTGTTTCCTTGCTTTCTCTTACTTCTTCCAATTTCTTCATCCACGTCACTCCATGTCCATTACAATCCAAAATCCATCTTACAAACTCATCCACACTCAAATGTCCCTCTTCCTCTCCTGTACACGCCTTTAATACATATGCCCATGACTCCATTTTATATTCACAAAGTCTGGACAGATTGTCCTCTTCATCCATCCAATATCTACAAGCTCTGACTCCTTCTCCCATTATAAATCGTACCACCCTAATCCATTTGTCTTCCTTTTTTATCTTTTGAAAATATTCTGGTTCCGTCAAGCCTTTGACCATCATATACCATCTATTGTACCTCGAATCCGTAATCTTTGTCCATCTCTCTTCTCCATGTCTTACTAATAGCTCTAACTCTATGTCCTGCCACTCCAGTACCCCTTCTTGTATATCACAAACCCTCCCCATTTTTTTTCTTTCTTCCTCCCATTTCGAATTTCCCAAATTGCTTCTCGTCTCCTTGTTCCAAACTTCGTCCAAGCATAATTGTGCTATTCTGCTCTCCTCATCCCATTTCAGCTTCTCTTCAAACCTGCAGGCTCTCTTAATTTGTCTAGTTGCAATTTTCCCCTTTCCTAGTTCTTCCCTTAACATGTATCCTGGGCAACTCCAACTAACCCCCATTACCCATCTCAGAAATCTCTCATGCGTGCTTTCCACTTTCCTATGTTCCTTCCATCCCCAGACCTCCACTCCATAACACAACACCACCCAAACTAGCGCATTGAATATTTTTATGAAAAATATTTGAATAATGAATAATGATTGTGAATGTGCAAAGTAATGTACGAAATTCTTATTTAAAATACATACTTTGTTGCTTCCGTAAAAAAATTGAGCCTATCCCTTTGATATTCTTACCTAATTCTGTAAACAATTGATACTATTCGTTGAAAAATAGCCAAACCCTTAATTTTTTTATCGAAATGGTTTGAATAATTAATAATTCTTGTAAATTTATAAAGGAAAATATAAAAGAGTAATCAGAAGGATACTCTCAGGCGTCTCCGTAAACAAATTGTGCCTATTCCTTGAAAAATACCCAAACTCTGAATATGTTCAGGAAACCTGCTCAAATAATTAATAATTATTGTAAATGTGCAAAGTACCTTAGAAAATGGTTATTGGAGATCAATAAATCTTGTAAATTTGCAGAACCATATAGAAGAAAGCCATCGGAAATAGTATATTCTTATCTAATCCTGTTAAAATTGAGCCTACTCTTTGAAAAATATCTAAACTCTTAATATGTTCATAAACATTGTTTGAATGAATAATAATTATTGTAAATTTGCAAAGTACCGTAGAAAAGAGTTATTGGAAATACATTCTTGTTGATCCCGTAAACAAACTGAGCCCATTCTCCGAAAATGGCCGAACTCTTAATTTGTTGAAATAATTATTAATTATTTTAAATTTACAAAGCATCATAGAAAAAGTCATCTGAAAGATATAGTCGACTCCGTAAACAAATTGTGTATATTATATGAAAAATGGCCAAACTCTGAATATGTTTATGAACATTGTTGAAATAATTAATAATTATTGTATATTTGCAAAGTATCGTACAAAATAGTTATTGGAATTACATTCTTTCCTGATGCCCTGAACTAATTTACGCTATTCGTTAAAAAAAGGCCAAGCTCATAATTTGTTTATGGGAGTTGTTTAAATGATTAATAATTCTTGGAAATTTGCAAAACATTATACAAAAAAGTCACCGGAACGATATTCTTAATTAATTCTGTAAAAAAATGTAGCCTATTTGTTAGAAAACAGCTAAACTCTCAATTTGTTTATGAAAATTGTTAAAATAATTAATAATACTTGAGAATTTACGAAGTATCACAGAAAAAAATCATCTGAAAGATATTCTTTGTTAATTCTGTAAAAAGATGTAGCCTATTCGTGGATAAATAACTAAACTCTGAATTTGTTCAAGAATATTGCTTAGATAATTATGAATTATTGTGTATTTGCAAAGTATTGTAGAAATCTTGATTCACTAAACTAATTGATCACATTCTTTGAAAAATGGCCAAATTCTTGATTTCTTATTGAAAATTGTTCAAATAATTAATAATTCTTGGAAATTTGCAAAGCATCATATAAAAAAGTCATCGGATCGATATTCTTAGTTTTTGGAATGGAATGGAAGCTTCTAATGTGTCCCCTAAGGGTTTACATTTTTCCTGTATCTCTTCCCTATTCCTTTACACACACCCCCACGCACTTTCTTGGTGGCGAGAGGGGGACCTACAGTTTAAGGTGGGTTCCGAACCACCAAGAGCAACAGCCTTAAGTACTTAGAGAACCTTTTTCTCTAGAGGTACCGGTCCCACGACTCTCCGGAGATGAACAGCTCCCTTGCTAGGCAAGTGTTCACCGCATGGGCCACCGAGGCTCTTCCAGAATGCGAGGCGGGAATCGAACCCGCAAGCCGACGGAGTGGGTCCAAAGCCTACGCCTTAACCCCCACGACCGTCGTCCCACTTTCGATATTTTTAGTTAATTCTGTAAAAAAATATAGCCCATTTGTTAAAACGTAGCCAAATTCTCAATTTTGTAATGAAAATGGTTTGAATCATTATTAATTCTTGCAAATTTACAAATCAACGTAGAGAAGAGTCACCAGAAAGACTTTTCATAGCATAATAGAAAAAAGTAATTGGAAAGATATTCTTGGTTGATTCTATAAAAAAATTTAGCCTATTCGTTGAAAATAGCCAAAATCTGAATTTGTAAAGAAACATGGAAAAGGATTCTTCGGAAAGACATACTTAGTTGACTCCGTAAACAAATTGTCCATATTCCTTGAAAAATAGCTAAGCTCTGGATATGTTGTTGAACATGTTTAAATAATTAATAATTATTGTAAATTTTCAAAGTATCATATATAGGAAAGAGTTATTTGAAAAACATTTTTTATTGATTCCGTAAACAAATTGAGCCTACTCTTTGAAGAATGGTAAAATTCCTAATTTGTTTATCAACATTGTTTAATTATTAATTAATTCTTTGAAATTTGCAGAGCATTATATAAAAATGTCACCGGGAAGACATTCTTATCTAATTCTGTAAAAAATTAGGCCTATTCGTTGAAAATAATGATATTACAAATAATAATTCTTGTAAATTTACAAAGCTTTTTTAACAACAAAATTTCAACTAAGAAGATTAATTTACTACCAAAAAAACGAATTTCAAATAAAACACCTAAATTTAAACCTAAAGTTAAAAAAATATTTTTGACCAATAAAAAAAATAATTTTCAATCAAATATTCAAATTTTCAACGAGAGACAAATTTTTTAAATTGAAAATTTTTTTCTTCTAAATTTGAGTATTGGTTATTCTTTTTGCTTTTTATTTTTCTGCACTGTAAAGTGTCATGCCATCTGAAAATTCTAAACGTTGGAGAAGTCGGACAATGAACAATTCAAGCTTAGCTACCTGTGTTTACCCTCATCACTGAGCTAATGCTGGGCACATCTGAACTCGGATAGATGCTTGGTTATATATGAGATCTTGCGATTAGGTTTCACTGTGCTTACTACGCTTTTGTTCTCATTCATCCACATACCTGTTGAAGATCAAATTTGGCAATGTCGATATCGCTCTTAGTATATTATTTTTTGTAAAAAAAAGCTAAATACAAGTTAAATACAAGTTCAGTTAGCACGGCATGAAGTAGAGTTAAAACAAGAGCTTTGTTTGTGCGTGCTCCGAGTATTTTCGTAACTTTGTTGTCTCATTCACGATCGTTAGAACAAAAATGCAGCAGAGCTCATGCGTGCCTTCAGCGACTCAAAACGTAATTTTGCATTTTTCCATGGAGACAATGAAATCACGCCATTTATGATTTTGTTCTGAAAAGTATCGTTTATGACTCCTGCAGACTGACGGCTTTCCTTTTTGAAACTCGGCGCCCTTACCTACGATTCGTTACAAAAACATTGCGCTCTTTTCAAAAAGGCCGTCAGTCCGCACTAGTGACGAAATGTACTATTATTGTTGTGTGAGATATCAGGCAAGTTGAAACATACTGCATGAAAAAAGAATTCGCGAAGCACCAATTAATAGATTATTACTAATAATTAACTTGCTAGTAACAATGATTGTATTCTTATAAACAATAGTAGGCGATTTTAAAATTATTTGTTTGAATTTTAGCGCAGATGTTGGCTTTAATCCAATTTCGAATAATATTCAAACAGTAAAAAATAATATTAATTATATTTTACATTGTTATTAAAAAATTGCATTTAAAAAACTCGCAGAATGAGCAATTTTAGAAAGCTTTAGGTCCTTTTTTTAAATTCCTTTGTTTGGCTTGCCAGTGATAGTTGATTAGTTGGTGACGTAAAATTATATTTGGATGAGTTCAATGTAAGTACAAATGTGAATCTTACAAACAAATTTTGTCAAAAAACATTACATTTTTCTATCCTATCAAGTTAAACTTCTGAATTATATGAAGAAAGTATGCGTGCAAAAGTAGTAATAGAAAGAATATTACCTTCGAACACGGGCAATAGGGTCACCATCAGTAATTGGCTTCGTTACCCTTTCAAACGATTCTTTACCAAAGCGTTTTCTGGATTGCTGATAAATAAATTAGGATCAAAGATTGTGACAAGGTTTTTGAAAAATTCATTAAATTTAAGGATTTTTATGAAATTCGGTACCAGAGGATTTTTCGAATACAATGGCCAATAACAAATTATTTGTTAATAATAATCTTGTAGTTCGTGTTTTGATATTTTCTTTTACGATTGCACTTTAATGTTACTCGTTTTGAATAGATTACGTTTTTTCATTGCATCTGTATCTTAACGTTTCGAGGACCTCCGCAGTTGTCTGCGGGGAAGGGGAGCTGTTACCCCTACTTGGCGCGTCCCCAAGTGGCGGATAGGGGAATTTTCGCTGGAAACAGGTGATAGGGCCAAAATGAAATAGGCCCCGTGGACAAAACACACTGGGCGAAGGATACACCGAGCAAAAACCACGATTGTTTCCTGCTGTGGCCCACTGGGAGTGCTCCGAACCACGTCTGCCTAACCCGCTGACGTGGCGAGGGGCTGATGTTTGCTTGCACTGCCGAAGTGTCAGCTGTAGTAGATACCAGAAGCCAGCCCCTTCGTGCCTTGATCAGGGAGTGCGTGGTGGCTGCAGAGGTCGGAATCTGCAGTGCCCCGGGCGAGTTCCAGTCCGTGCGTGCTTGCCGGGACTGGTTAAACGAAGGCTGGGCCCCAGGGAACTGGGGTAGGACTTAGGTCCAAGGGTATTTATACTTGGTGGATTTTTTTTTCTCGAATTTCCCTGCTCTCACTCCCCAGTTTTGTTTTAATGCCCAAAAAAAAATCTCCTCCAAATTTGAGCACAATCGGTTAATATTTAGGAGTCGCGCAAAGACCATGAAGTTTCCCATTGATTTAACATGGGAAAAAGTCAGCTTTTTGTAAATCTAATATTTGTTACGGAGGTAAGACCGAGGAGGGAGATTGGGTGTTGGAGTGCCAAGATAAGGGTTTAGACACAATGAAACGAATTATTCATTCAAATAAGATATGGTTTATTAGACCACTTACATTGTGGGAATAAGTATCCCGAGGTGGGTTTGGCTGGTCGAGCCTGTTGAAGGTTTCCTCCAGGAGGTGGGTCGACGAGATGGCGTCGGTAGCAACGAGACGAAGCGGCAACAAGACGGCGTGTTGAGGAGAACGTAACGGCGACAGCGAACGACGAAAGCACTATTGCACGCACAAGGGAAAAAGCGGCACGGTAGCCGAAAAGCGAGAGCAGTCGACTTAGAGTCGAGCGAGCACAGACTGAGGAACCGCTGTGCTGTTCCTCGGGACTTCGGGTCCCCTCGGGAGATTCCGTTCCGACTCGTGTGCGGTCCGGCAACCCTTTCGTTCAGGGTCGTACTGAGTCCCGCATTATGGTAACAGTTATGTTACATATTTAAACGCGATAATATGTTACAAATAATTCCGTGTTTCAATATTAATGTTCAGAACTCATCAGAAAATAAGAATCAATCATAAATTTTAATGCTAATTATTTTAAGCCACTCTTATGGGTCCCCAAAGAAAATCCAAAAGTGACAAATGTGAATTTTACGTAATATTGCGGTTTATTGACGTTTTTAAAAGTTTTTTGGAATAAATAATCATTGATTAGTAATTTACGAATATTCAGTCATTTGTTAACTAATATTCAATTATTTAAACAATTTTTAATTTCTTTAGATATTTGTTTTTTTCAGTTAACTCGCGAAATGAACGTATTTTCTAGACTTTATGAGTTATTTACTCGATAATAAGAATAAAATAATTTGTTTAAATAATTTTACAATATTGAAATAATACGTATTTGTTCAATAATATTTTTTACCTAAAAAAACAGGCAAACCTTTTATATAAATGAATTTTCGACAAATTTTAATATTTTCAAGTACTAATTTGTTTATTATGAATAATCGTGGATGTTTAAACAAATTGAAATTTTTAAAAGAATGTTATCGTTTAAATATTCTTGTGTGCTCTTAAATGTTTAAACAAATTAAAAATTTTTTTAAAAATTGAATATTAGTTAACAAATGAGTGGGTATTCGTAAATTACTGATCAATGATTATTTATTTTTTTTTAAACTTTTAAAAAGCGTCAAGAAACAGCAATGTTACGTAAAATTCACATTTGTCACTTATGGGGTTTTCTTTGGGGACCCATAAGAGTGACTTAAAATTATTCAACATCAAAATTTATGATTGATTCTTGTTCTCTGATGAGTTCTGAACAATATGTTAAAACACGGAATTATTTGTGACATATTATCGCGTTTAAATATTAGATTTACAAAAAGCTGACTTTTTTCCATGTTAAATCAAGGGGAAATTTCATGGTCTTTGCGCGACCCCTAAATATTAACCGATTTTGCTCAAATTTGGAGGAGATTTTTTTTTGGCATTCAAACAAAACTGGGGGATGAGAGCAGAAAAATTTGTAGAGTGAAAAATAAGGGCCACCCTAGTATACCCGTTCCCAGCTATTTCGGCCGGCCCCTCCACGCACGATGCGCTGGCGAAAGTACGTGGCACCCACAAACACCCAAACCACCCCCAAGAAAGAGAGCAGAGAGACTTCCAGTCGATCCAAGGAGCCGATGCTGAAGGAAAAGTGCCTGGTAGTTAAAGCAAGCATCGACAAGATGCTCCAAGAGATGTTGTACACACTGGCTATCATGCAGGAAGCTGCGGATAGACAGAGGAATTTCAATGCCAACATAGAGGGCGGAATTCCTAAACTGATAGACGTAGTAGAGGTGATCCAGAGCATACTGGAAAAGAAGAAAAAAGAATTTTCAACCTGACGGGGTGACAGGCTCATAGAAGCCTCAGTACACCGAGGCACGCGAGCAGCAGCAATGAAAGAATAGCCTTTAGTCTTGAGGAAAACCAGGGTGCAACTCCGATAGAAAAGAGGAAAAAGGAAACCTCGTCACCTACTGAGTGGGTGACAGTCACGAGAAGTAAGAAGAAGAGGAAGGTTGAAAAAGCGGAACAGAAGAAGCAAGTCGAAGGGCATACTATAAAAAACCCCAAAAAAAAGAGAAGCGTGCCAAGCCGAAAGCGGAGGCAATTATCATCAAACCGGCGGGGAGCAAGTTCTATGCACAGGTGCTAGGTGAAATACGAGGCAAGATGAAACCAGAAGATACAAATACGGTCATCACGGCTATTCGCCAAACAAGGGCCGGATTTGTCCTTCTGGAAACTGGAAGATAAAAAGGACTGCACTGATTTCACAAAAGATTTGGAAGGCGTTCTGGGAGAGAATGGTACAGTCCAGAATATAGTACCGAGAACAATTGTGGAGATCAGAGATCTGGACAGTTACACCACCAGAGAAGAGGTCGAAGCAGCGCTTAAACGGGACCTGAAGTAGGTCACTGAGCCCTTAAAGGTCACCTTCAGCAAGCCTAATGGTAGAGGCCAATCTCTGGCGATAGTAGAGCTCAGTGCGCAAGCGGCAAACGAGCTGCTCAAAACAGAGCGCATTAAGATAGGATGGGTTAAATGTCGTATTCGAAGAAGAGTCCAGGTGGAGCGATGCTTCATATGCCTTGGGTTTGGACATCGACTCAGAAACTGCAACGGCCCGTACGGAACGAATGTTTTCTTTAAGTGCGGCACTAAGGGCCACAAAGGTGCAAACTGCAATGCAGGTCTGCATTGTGTCCTGTGCACAGAAAGAATGCTCCCAGAAGATGAGTTAAAACACATCTCAGGCATTGGCAAATGCCCAGTTTTCAGGTAGGAGCTCGAACGAGTGAAAAGAAACCGCCGAGCATGATAAATATCCTGCAAGGCAATTTACACCGCAGCAAAGCAGCGGACGACCTGCTAAACTACATCAAGTATGAACAGCAGGCTGATGTGCAAATTATGAGTGAGCAATACGAGGATAAAAACAGTCTGACCTGGTATAAGGATGCCCTCGGCACTGCAGAGATATGGATGCCGAAACAGACACGTGCGCCAGGGGATGACCATGGACTTGGCGATGGTTTTGTTTGGATCAGAAGAAGACAGACCACTTTTATGAGCGTCTACCTCACCCCAAATGAACCAATCAAGGACTTTCAGGCGAAACTGGAAGTACTTGAGGAAGCAATCCAGGACATGGAAGGCGGAATTGTGGTAGCCGGCGACTTCAACGCGGAAGCGTTAGAGTGGGGAATGCCAAAGTCGAACTCAAGAGGGAAACGAATAATGGAGATGGCGGCCAGAAGAGGACTGATAGTCCTAAATACTGACGCATCAACATTCAGACGACCCGGACGGAGAGAGACAACACCAGATGTCTCCTTTGGTTCCGAAGAACTGGCGACGAACGTAGTGAACTGGAAGGTGATGTAGGAATTCACAGGTAGTGATCACGAGTACATCACCTTCCAGATACGGGCGGGAAATACAGCTCCGAATGTGCGCAATCGAAGACCGAAGAGGTGGAATGTGGCGAAGCTGAACGAGGAGAATTTTGCAAAAGCAATCACCAGTAGGCAAATAACAGCAGTGAACTGTGTCACTGTTTTGGAGCAGACGATGGCTGTTATTTAGCGGGTATGCGACGCTGCGATGCCTCGGAAGAGCAGAAACGATAGCCGATACCCGGCTTACTGGTAGTCGGAAGAAACTTCAGAGCTGAGGAAGACTTGCTTCTCCTTACGCCAAAAGGCCCAGCGAGCAAAAAAGAGACCGGCCGAGATGGCCCTAAAAATTGCGGAATTTCTTCGAATGAAGAAACAGCCAGGGAAGACGATTAAGCGGAGTAAACGCGCAGACTAGATGGCCATGGCAAAGGAGGTGGATAACGAACCCTGGGGTCTGGGCTACAGGATCGTTACCCGAAATCTGGGACCCACCACAGCACCGCTGAAGAGTGACGGGGAGACGATAAGGAACATCGTTGACTCGCTGTTTCCGACAGCGGATGTGGAGGAGGGAGACATGAGAGTGGATATTCTACTGGATATCCCACTCTTCAAGGCAGAAGAGCTTCGGCAGCCCGTAAGCTCCCTTCAAAACAAGAAGGCACCAGGCCCAGATGGTATTCCGTCAGAAGCGCTCAAGGCAGTAAACAGATACAACCCGACATTGCTGTTGAACATGTACAACAGCTGCCTCAAAACCAGAAGCTTCCCCAGGAGGGGAAAAGAACAGAGGCTGGTACTAATAAGCAAAGGCAAGGGCGATCTGGGCCTTCCGTCATCCTGCAGGCCTTTGTGCATGTTGGACACAGCACCATAGAAGCAGCTCAGTGCATTGTGAACGCCGGAATGTCAGCACGACAGGGGAAACACTCTTCGCGACTAGTAGTGCTATTGGTCACCCTAGACGTGAAGAACGCCTTCAATACGGCAAGATGGAATGACATCATAAATGCACTGCAAAACAAGTTTAGGGTACCGCAGTATTTTCTGCGAATGGTGAGAAATTACCTGAAGGATAGAGTGCTGCTGTACGACACCAGAGACGGTCTTCGGAAGAAGAAGATTACCGCAGGAGCTACACACGGATCTATTCTGGGGCCACACCTCTGGAATATTTCCAGTGGCGGTATCTTGCGTATGGAAATGCCGAAGGGCATATCTCTCGTGGGCTATGCAGATGGCATTGCGGCGACCATCACGGTGAGGAACTTGGAAGAAGCGCAAATGAAGCTGAACCAGGTTATGCGCAGAGTGTGTCACTGGATGGAAGAGCATGGCCTAAACCTGGCTTTACAGAAGACGGAGATCGTGGTTCTTGCGACCAAGAGGATCCAGACGTGCATCCAGCTACAAGTGGGAGGCGAGATGATTGAAACGAAGCAAGCGGCCAAACATCTCGGTATCCATTTAGATACAAAACTCACCTCCTGGGTACACATACGGAAGGCAGCGGATAAGGCAACCAGAATGACGAATAGCCTCAGCAGACTCATGGCGAACGTTGGCGAACCCAAACCGAGTAAATGCCGGTTATTGATATCGGTCACCATGTCTATCCTGTTGTACGGAGCCGAAATATGGGCGGACGCACTCACGATAGACAAGTATAGAAGACGTATGGCCGGCGTACAGCGGATTGGAGCGCAGCGAGTCGCCTGCTCCTATCTTACAGTTGCCGAGGCCACGGTGCTGGTGATCGCAAGGATAATCCCGATCGACCTGCTAGCGCGCGAGAAAAAGGAGATTTTCAGGAGGAAAGCGGAGGTGGCGAAAATCGTCGCAAAGGAAGAGTCCAGAGCACACACCAAGGATCAGTGGAAAAACAAGCGGGAAAACGACCACGGAGGCAGGTGGACGTTTGCACTAATAAATGACCTCACTGCCTGGATTGATCGATCACATGGAGAGGTGAACTACTTCCTGACGCAATTTCTATCGAGCCACGGATATTTCCAGGCGTACCTGCATAAAATTGGCAAAACAAAGAGCCCTCATTGCATGTATTGCGGCCCGTATAGAGATGACGCGTCACACACGTTCTTCACCTGTGATAGATGGACAGATGAAAGGACGATGCTGGAAACAGACATTGGACGGATAATCCCAGAATACATCGTCGCCAAAATGCTAAGTACCGAGGAAAGTTGGGAGAAGGTAGCTGCTTACGTTGAGATAGCGCTACAGGAAAAGAAGAGAGAAGAACACCTGGTGTTCTTGAATAATATTACACCAGAGTAACCGACAGCAAAAATCCACAATGCCCAACCGGGATGTCGAAGGCCGACGAGCCCGATGCGCGATTTCATCGCGCTGCTGAGAACGATGCGTACATCTTGGTTGGGACAGGATGGTGGCTGGACTCATGAAGATAAGAAGAAAGAGAATAACCTCAGGGTTCATTCCAACACCAGCGGACCTGACTGACGTCGGCCAGAACAAACCGAGCCCAACCAAGATGCCGAAGGCCGACGAGCCCGTTGCGCGATTCTACCACGCTGCTGAGGACGATGCGTGCATCTTGGTTGGTACATGGTTAAGGAGAAGAAGAAGAAGAAGCCCTATTGAGGGCAAGAAAACAGCAACCCCTGAAGTAATGCGAAAGTGGTTTCCGGGGGGACATCTGCCAAGAAGGAAAGGGTGGTGGTTTTTAGTCGCTAGTTGGTAGCATCGCTATAACGATCGAATTAAGATCTTTGTGTATATTTATATACTATATTAAGATCGTTGTAGAGATGATATCAATATCCTGACGCTGCCGAGAAGTGCGGACACTTATCGGTGATAAGTTTGGTCATAAACATGACCAAAGTTTTCTCTTGAGATTTTAGCTAGCTTTAATTAAAAGAAAAACCTGTGGAACCTCTTATACATACACTTCTATCTTATAGTTTTATCTACATATTTATATTTTCGAATAGTGGATTACCCTTGCCATAGAACTTTGTATTGTTAGAGGCAATGCATACATATACACATGCATACAGTCATACAGACACACATGCATGCATGCATACATACATGCACACATGCGTACATATGTGCATACACACAAGAGTGACTCATTTTATATACCAACTAAAAATTATTTTCGAATCGGAAAAGGCACACTATTGTACCTTTTAAGTCAACCAATTTTTCAAGAAAAAAGGATTATATACTCTGATATGATTAAGAGGTCCCCTCACAGAAAAACTTCTGTTGTCTAGTTCCAGTCGTGGTGCTATCTAGAAATACGTTACGAATTTAAATATATGAAGACTGTCCAGATTTTAGGTAGTTTTCAGACAGAACCACGGTTCGGATTTAAACAAAAGTTACAGGAGTGAATTCAGAAAATAATAATTTTGAGATCAAAGATTTAGGAAATTACAACACATGATTGCATACATGCTCTAGTTATAATTGAATGTACGCTATTACATATTTAAGATAATAACAAATAATTATTGGAGGTGATTGAAATCTTAATATAAGAACTGTATTCTTAACAACATCTTTTTTAGAATGTTTAAAAACATGTTCTTCAAATTGGATTATATATTAAAGTTATAATAAATTAATATTAAATGTATACACGGAAAAAATTAGTTGTTGAAATTTTGAATGACTGAGTCAACCACTCTAGGATAGGGCTGAAAGTATGTCATTACTTGGAAGTATCGTTGTTAGAAACTTTGATACATACTTAAACTAGCCGTGAATTCGATCTCGAGTGTTTCCACTTTGCTTGTATTTATAATTATATGGTGCTCATTTCACGAGCACTTTGTTTCCCGTTATCAAATGTACTTGCTTCCTCATAGAGGAAGCATTAGTTATTTTTTTCAATAACAGACAAACCAATGACTTCATTCTGCTCAATTTGAAAATAAAAGTTTACAAAAAATACAAAATTACAAAATAATACAAAAAATGTTTTAAATACAAAGACAAATCAGACAAATCAAATATTGTATTCGAAATGATAATTTTTATAGCTGGAAAAGGCAAAGGAAAAGTTCTGTAGCACCCTACCCCTTTCCCAGCTTTATGATTTCTTTACAAAAATAGTCAGAATTACTCTATTTCAGAATTTATGATCAAAAAATCTTTTCTATTCATGCGTCAACTTTGAATTATGTCGATGGAAAAAGTTTTTCTGTTTGAAACTGTTGATTCAGATATTATAAATGAGAATAACTTCCCTAATCTTCAATAAAGTGTGTTATTATTATAGATCAATCGATTTGCCTCGAATCAATAAATCTTTTCCATTCTTGCATAAAGTTTAAATTATGTTAGTGAAAAAAGTTTTACCATAAAAAACCGTGTTTTCAAATATTATGCATTACCATAGCTTCCTCACTCTTCAATAAAATGTATTAAAATTATAGGTCAATCGATTCGTCTTGAATCAACATAACTTTTCGATTCTTGCATCAACTTTAAATTATGAGAATAAGAAAACTTTTACTACACGGAAAAAATTAGTTGTTGAAATTTTGAATGACTGAGTCAACCACTCTAGGATAGGGCTAAACGTATGTCATAAATTGAAAGAATCATCTGACAAACCTTGATTGATACATGTTTAAAAAGTAGAAAGAGTTGTCGAAAGTACAAAATAATTTCAACGAAAATGTGAAGACCAGAGGAATAGAGTTCTTGAAACACTGATACAGTAATGCTTCGAAGCCAGTCAATGAAACTTTCGATGACTTCTAACGAGTTTTTAGAAAACAGTATAGCCAAGATCGAAAAAAATATATTTCGCGGTTATGTGTACTATATTGTTATTCACATAGACTAACGCTTGAGTTATATTTATTTTTACAGATACACACGAACCTATGAAAAATCGAAACAACTTTTGCGGCAGGATTTGAACTACCTAACACCTATCAAACGCAACTTATCCCTAACAACTAGACCCCAAGGTTAACTTAACACATTGAATATTTTACACAAATCCCAGTGAAGAGCAAAATTTAAATCCGCGCTCATTTGTTCATTGCCGGTGCCCGCGACTCCATTCAGACTTGTACATACACCACTTCACCTGAGCGTCACTACGTGTTAATACAAGCATCCAATGTGACTGTACATTGTGAATATATAGATATGTCTAAAGCTTTGTTAAAAACTGCGAAATGCAAATTCGAGAACTGATGTTCTTAGATTGTGTTCCAATAATTCATTGACTTTTTTCACTTTTTCGATGAAGTCGACGGTTCTTTCATAAAAATGAGATGAGATCCTAAAAAAAACGTAGCCTGTCCTAGAATAAGTGACTCGTCAAGTAAAGTTTCGACAACTTACTTTTTGCGTGTAATAATTATAATATGTATAATGTTATGTATTCTATTGATGATTTAATTTATTTTAATTATTTATTGATTGCGTAAATGATAATTAATCCTAAGATATGAAAGTTAACTCTTAGATGGCTGAGTGTGCTAAGGCGACGAAACAAAGTTACAGCAACATAATATGAAGCTACATCAAAAGTTCGACATCCGGCGTATGTATAAGATTTGCGGAAACTCATTTCTTAGTTTTTTTTTGTACAAAAACTTTTTTTTATATTTTTAATGAACTGCAAAATCTATATATTAGACTTTTATGTAATCAGAAAAATTATATTATTAATTCATTGATTATTTTTTGTCAAAATAGACGATCTGTCTAGAAACTAGTCGATCCGAGCATTACATCCCAGTCTAGCCACTGACCGGTCAGCCTGTGGCGCGCCAGTATCGACTCAAGGCGGACTAGACAGAAGCAATACAGCACTACCAAATTTTTCCACACGGGTCGCGCAGTATTGGCCCAGTACAGGTTGCTGGAGTCCCAGTACTGGGCATCTGTACTGGGACAGTACTTGGCAAGTACTGGCGTGCGGTACTGGCGCGGTACTGCACATCAGTACTGGTTCTGTACTGGCATACGGCTGGCGTACGAAAATGCCGGAGTTAACTTTAAAATGATAAAAAATAATTCAATTGTTTCCAGGAGGCATCTACTTTATCCATTTATCAGCATACGACAGCATATCGTCCGAATATTATTCATAATTACAAAAATGTAAATTTCATTCATACTTTTTAGTTAATTTTGAAAATATATGATCAAAACGATGTTTAAAAAATAAATATTAATTGATTGGGAGTATTTTGTCCATCAATATTAATGACCGTGCTTAGGAAGAATATATGAGCCGCTTAGAGGAAAAACGTGATAACTCCTATGTTAAAGCATAGGATTTATCACGTTTTTCCTCTGAGCGCCTCATATATGTTACGGTCAATACGCTACGGCCGGGCATTTCGCGCATTGCCCGGTCAATACGCGAAGTGCCTAATGTTGTTGGTCAAAACACAAAGTGAGAGGAATTTTTGGGCTTTGTCCAAGCTCCGCTCGCCAATACGCGAAATGCCCAACACTCATTGGTCAAAGCTGAACCTGAGACATTATTCAGCATGAAAACGGCAATATGCGTATAATTAACGTAAATGGTAAGCTTTGGGGTAGGGAGTTGCCTGCAGGTTAGTTGTAAAATAGACACTGAACGGGAACAAATAAACTATTTCTCATAGTTCGAAATTTTCTGTCGGTATTCGTAAGAGTAATTTGGAAATTTGGAATTGCCTTTGTGTAAGCATTTTTTTAAAAAGAATCTGAAAGATTTCAAAACAAATTTTTCATGATTTAAAAAAAATTGTATGAAAAATTCAAATCATTTTGAAAGGTATTCAGAAGCTCTTGACAAAATTTCGAAAATAATCAGTTGAAAAGATATTTAGGAATTTTGAGAGTAGCTTCAAAAAATGTCCAAAAACTTATAATATATTTGTTTCCCCCAAAAATTGGGTAAAGTCCTACAAAATAAAAAAATATTCCAGATTTTTTTTCAACGTATCTGAAATTGTCAATTTTTACAGTTTTATCAAGAAACTTGGAAAAATTATAATCATGTAAGCTTGAAAACAGACTGATAGTACTTACTACTTCCTTGTATTTAACCTCTTTTTCATGGAATGTAAAATGTCTAGAATATAATTTTAGCTCAGTAACAATTTATATATTTTTTTAACACTTAAGAAACATAAAAAATACATTTGGTTGAAAATTCCGGCATTTTGTTAGAACTAACCTTTTTGCAGAAGATTAAACTTTTTATTTTTTATTATTATTTTTTATATTTATTCCTTATTATTCTTATTCTACTACTTGATTGAAAATAGTGAAGCAAGTCATGGAAATATTGTTTAAAAGTTGAATTCTTTTGTTAAAAATTCATTTCTTTTTGTTGAAAATTTACATTTTTGGTTCAATTTTTTTTTCTAACAAAAAATTTGATTGAATATTTATTTTATTTTTTTTTTAATTCAAGTATTTCGTTAAAAATTCGTGTATTTTGTAAAAAATTATTCTTTTTTGGTGGGAAATTAAAATAGTTGGTTAAAAGATAAACTCTTTTATTGGAAATTATTATTTTTTGATTGAAGGTTTATTATTTTAGCACAAAATGCTAATATTTAAAAAATACCAAAGTAACCAAGAAAAAGTTAAATGTTAAAACAGTAACAAGTTATAAATTTTCTTTAACATTCAAGAAACATGAAAAATACATTTGGTTCAAAATTCCGATATTTTGTTAAAACTAACCCTTTTTTGTCGAAAATGAATCTTTTTTATTCTTATTTTATTATAATTATTTATTATTTTTATTCGAATACTTAGTTGAAAATAAAGTAGGAAGTCATGGAAATATTGGTTAAAAGTTGAATTCTTTTGTTAAAAATTCACTTCTTTTTGTTGAAAATTTAACTTTTTTGTTGAAATTTTTTTTCTAACCAAAAATTTGATCAAATATTTATCTCTTTTTTTAATTCAAGTATTCGCTTTGTAAGAAACAAAATAAATATGAAACTTCCTCAAAAGTGTGCGCAGGTTTTTTTTAAATATTTCTGTTGAATAAGATACCAAAAACCTGCAATAATTATGTTCTTAGCCTAAAGTTTCATCAAAGATGGCATCAATTAAATTTTGTTATAATTAGCCCTGCGATTTATAGTTACAGTTTTAGTTTCAAATAAAAGTCTCAATGTGCAGAAAAAGTTCCAATTTCTTTCTTAGAGTTTGATTCAAAAATACAATTGAATCTCAGTATAGGCAACATAGAGTTAAAAAAACACAATATTACGTTCAATGATATCGAATGCATCTGAAAATATATAATAAACAATTATATATATTGCCGATTTCATGCTAAATAATGTCTCAGGCGCAGCTTTGACCAATGAGTGTTGGGCATTTCGCGTATGGACCAACGGAGCTTGGGCAAAGCCCGAAAATTCCTCTTACTTCGGGTTTTGACCAACGGCGTTAGGCACTTTGCGTATTGACTGGGCAATACGCCAAATGCCCGGTCGTCGAGTATTGACCGTAACACACATATATATATATATATATATATATATATATATATATTAAATTCTTAAACATGATGTTAGAAATAAAATGTCTAACACTACAGAGTTTCGGACCTACATCTACACATAATTCTATCGCCTAGCAGTCGGTAGTCTTAACCATTACTCGATACTCACAGAATTGAAAGCCAATGAAAAAACCACCCTCATAAGCCACAGTTCAAGAAAGTCGAAACAACCATTTTGCTAATTCTCTTAAATTTTTTTTATCATCATACGACTTCATATAGATGTAAAATGAATGTAATCTTAATGGGAATATAAATAAAATAATATTTGGATTGAATATTTAAAATCGATTAGAATTTTTTTTCGTGTAATATTTCGTTGTTTCTCGATTTATACCATTTCAAAACTTTGTATAATGACATGAAATGTCATTTCGAATAAGCATTTAAAAGTTTCATCTACGGAACTTATAAATTTTATCACTGAATGCGACAATTTTTTTAATAACATATTGTTTTAATTTTCGTGTGACGTTTTGTTTTTTGGTGTTTCAGATAATTTTACAACACAGGGACCATATTTTTAAATGTATTTTGCTCATTTTGTCAATATATATATATATATGTATATATATATATATATATATATATATATATATAATGTCGGCATAGTACTGCTTCGATCGTGGAGCCAGCCGTCCGCCAGAACGGGGCGAATTGCCGATTATCTGTACTGGTGACCAGTACTGGGACAGTGCTGCACCGGTGGTGCACTCCGGCGGACTACAGAATTTAAGATAGATAAGATAAAAGTTTATTTTTAGCCTGCTGGCCTTACAAAATTGACTTGCTTACACATCCATTTTTACAGAATTTTCTTAAAACTAACCCTTAAAAACTAACATCCATCCATTCCTTATCTCTAAGCCGCACGCTCTAATCGCCTTTCCATCCTCGCTTTGCCACGCTCTCATGTCCCTACTTTTTCGCATTGCCTCGCTTGCCAACCTCTGTTTTCGCTCTAATACCTACTACTTATCTACTATTTACAATATTTACATGTTACTTATATCTACTTTCTCTCCTATTTACAATTTGTCCGTCTCCATTCCTCTTCCTCCTTCCTTCTCTTCATCTCCATCTTACCCAACACTCCCTTCACCCATGCTACTGCCCTTTTTTCCCCCTTTCCATGCAAGAATACCTCCATGCTTATCTCACTTCTTTCCACCTCCACGCACTCCTCCAACCAGTCCTCCACTCTTGCATCCCTCTTTCCACACAGTTCACACATCCTCTTCTCCCGAGAGAGCCAGAACCTATTGGAACCCTCCATACACACACACCTCATCCTCACTATAAGCTCCTGACTTCCTTTCTCTCCTTTCTCACATAAATCTTGTGCTCTTGCCCTTGGCATAATCCACACATAGTTCCCGTTAAATCTTGACTCTCTTATTCTCTCTTCCCCTTCTGTCTTCTCTCTCTCCATGCCGTTTTGCTTAACCAAATCATAAACCTTCCTTCCTTCCTCGTGCATCCTCCTCATTTCATCCATCTGCAGTCCATTCATTCTGAAGTACCTTTCCCTCTCAGCCTCCATCTTCCCACCCCCTCCCCTGTTCTCCTTCTCCCACCAACACTCCCTAACCAGCCTACTTCCCCCCTCTTCCAAAAATTTCTCCTCATATTTACACGCCCGGCTCCCTGCTAGAATTCCTACACTCGTTCTCCCCGTCTCCCTCCTGACAATATAATTAGGCGTGTTCCTTGCCAACCCCAGAGTCCACTTTACATACATCTCCTGCGTTCTCTTTACCTCTTCACTTTCCTTCCACCCCCACACCTCTACCCCATACAATAGCACACTCATCACTAGTGAATCAAACAATTTCATTCTCCTTCCAAAATCATCTACGAATAACTTCTTTCCCAACCCACACACCTGCCTCGTGACCACATTTTCCCTCCTCACTCTCTCTTTTATGTGACCATCCACTCCCCCATTCCTCCGAAACACGAAGCCCAGGTACACAAACTATTTCACCTCCTGCACCTCCTTTCCCTTCCACTTCCACTCTCTTCCCTTATCCCTTCCCCCTCCTTTTCTGAACACCATAGTCTTGGACTTTTCCGCATTCAGCTCTAACCCCTTTTTATCCAGGTATCTTCTCAACCTCTTCATCATCTCCTTTAAGGCCTTCTCACTACTTGCTAGCAACACTATGTCATCTGCATACGTTAGTGACCAAATTCTAGCCGCTCCTATCCTGACTCCTCCTACCACCCCGGCCTTCAGCTTACTTTCCATATCGGCAATTAAAATCGCAAAAAGCGTTGGGCTAAGTGGACACCCTTGCCTTAACCCCCTATCCATACAGAATCCCTCCGAAATCCCCTCCCCTCCTCTTACCTTGTCTTTGGTCTCTTCATATATCTCCCTTACTCTTTCAATTAGGCCTCTCTCTACTCCCCTATCCTCCATCGCCTCCCACAATCTCCCCCTATCCACCGACGGAAACGCGCCTTTGAGATCCACAAAAAACGCGTACACTCTCGTCCCCTTCTTCGCTAATTCTCTATCCACCACGTGCTACAGCACGTAAATATTGTCGATAGTACTCCTACCGGCCCTAAATCCCGGCTGCATCTCCGGCAATATTCCTTTCCCCTCGCCATCCTTCCGCAGTCTCTCGGCCACCACCATCGCGTATACTATATACGCCGTATTCATTAGCGTAATCCCTCTATAATTTTCCTGCCTATCTCTATCCTCTTTCTTATATAGTGGCACTAATAACCCTTCCCTCGACACTCCTGGGAATCCCTCGCCCCTCCATACTTTCTTCACTACCTCCTTCAGCCTCTCCCTAACCTCTTGTGTACTAAACAGCCATGCTTCGTTCTCTAACCCATCCAGCCCTACTGCTTTTGACCTTTTCAACTTTCTTATCTACTTCTCTATCTCCCCGTCATTCAACTCCTCCATCTCTGCCTCCCCCGTTCTTCTACTTCCCCCCTCCGTCTTCCTTGAATCTGAGACCTGGAAAGATTCTTTGAAAAATTCCCTCCACTCCTCACTGCCTATCTTCTCACTGACCCCCACCCTACGCTTCCTAAATCTATTTATTATCTTCCAGACGTCCCCCTCTGTCTTAACATTTGCTAACTCCTCTTCCGAATCTTTCTCCTTTTCCTGTTCTTTCTTCTTACACATCAATCTAAACCCCTTCGTTGTTTCTACGTACTCCTCCCTTCTCACATTACCCTCTTTCCACTTCTTATACTTCCTCTTCACCTTCCTTTTCATCTTTTTACAATATTGTTCCTCCTGTCTGCCTTCTCTTTTCTCTCCATTCTCAACTCCATTGCCCTTAACCCCCCATCTCCGTCTCCTACTTCCATTTCCGTCTTGCCCTCCATCTTGTCAAGCCTTTTTTCCGACCTTTCCTTCCACCCCCCAATTTCCTCTTCCATCTGCTTTATTTTAACTTCTTTTTCTTTCTTTTCCCTCTCTAACCCCTCTACTCTCTGCCTCAGCTCTTTCATCTCCTCTTCCCATTTCTCATCTCTAATTCTCAGGTCCTCCCTCATGCCTTCCATCTGCTCCTTAGTCCCCCTTACGTCGTCCCTCAGCCCCCTGATCTCGCCTATCAGCATACCGAGAGCCTCCTTTTCCACATTTCCCTCCATTTTAAGGGGGGGGGGGGGTGGCCTACACTCCACGCTCCCTTATACGACGAGCTCGGGACCAAAAACATTCCCTTATACGACGGCGCAAGGGGAAACCGTCTAACCCCTTCCACCAACAAGCTCACGGGGTCGTGCGCATACGCGTGAATCCTGTGTCAGTTAGAGCTGGCTCCATAGCTCCATGAATATAGCTTTGTTTGCGAATGTAAACATTGTCAGATTGTCAAATTTTGTAGAATTTTAGGTTCATGACATTTTTAAGATAACCCCTTATAAAAAATCGTAATAAAAGTGTTCCACTTCAAAACTTATAACTAGGTAATCTTAAAAGCACTATACGAAAATATTGTATTCATATATACGCGCGAGACTATTTGCTTCCCGCGCGAACTTTGAGCGGAGGAGTGGGGATGAAGGAGAACGAATTTCCCGTCGTATAGGGGAGCGGCAACTGGTCGTATAATGGAGCGGTCGTATAAGGGAATGTCGTTTAAAGGAGCGCGGAGTGTACTTGTTTTCACTCTTTTACTAAAAGGACTCTCTACCGCGCTATTGTCTGGGCTCTCTTGGCTGTCTCTCTTCCTCTTCAAGAGATCCTCCCCGTCTCTCACTGCCCAACTCCCGCTCTGCCGCCGGTAACTGGGACCTCTCCATGCAACCGCCAGATGTCTCTGCAGAATGCTGTCTCTATTGCCGCCAAAATTTCCCTTTATTTCCCTTTTTTCCTTTTTTTTCAATTCCTCAAGCCCTTGCAGACACCCGGACTACAGAATTTTCCACCTGGATTAAGTTTTGTTCTTTTCCTTGATTTCTGGTTTTTATATTCTCAATTGCTAGGAAATGTATGCATCAAATTTTCCTGCGTATAGAGTTCTCGCCTTCTCTATAGCCAGCATAGTAAATAATGTCATTAAAACTTGTGAATGCATTTTTAAGGAAAACAATCAGTTCTGCTTAATTTATTTTCACATTTTTCTATAATAAGTTACTTTTCAAATTTAGTACCTGTGTTTTGTAATTGGCACACCGTATTTTAAATTCATACAGAAAAATTCAAGGCATTGTGGAAATAAAAACAACAAAAAAATCAATAAAACAGACATAACTGAAAGAGGAGAGTATGTATGTATGCGTATTGTATGTACTATGTATGTATGTTTGTATACATGTATGTACTATGTATATATGCATGTATGAATGTATGCATGTAGGAATGTGGGCATGTATATATGGATGTGTGTATGTATATACGTATGCATGCATGTATGTATCTTCATTGTCACTAAGAATACAAAGTTCTATGGCAAGGGCAATCCACTATTAGATGGTGAAAAACATATGTAGATAGTAGTTTCGGTCATATTCTTGAAAAATGAAACACATTGTCAAATTTTTTATATTGCGGAGCATGAAGATTCCAAAATATGTTAATTTTGAGATAAAGATGCAATAAAAACACGTAATCTATCAAAAATGAATTGAACTAAAATGCAATCGATAGAGAAAATCACAAAACACGAACTAAAAATAATTAGTTATTGACAATTGTATCCAGAAACTCCTCTGATACCAACTTTCAAGAAAATCTGAAAATTTAATGAATTTTTTAGAAACCTTGTTACAATCTTCGATCCTAATTTCCTCATTAGTAATCCAGAAGACGCTTCAGTAAAGAATCTCTTGAAAATGTTGTTAACATAATAAAAAGTTTCTCGCAATTTTCGAGTACTAAAATCTTCGAGTCAGCTTGGACTAGACTCAACGTTTCGAGCTTTCTGCACATCCTCAATTATTATTAACAAATTTGAAGGACAAAATCAAGGTTTAAGAAATTTTTATGAGAAAAAAAAGCATGCTCCGATACCAATTACTGAGGTTGATTCTACTGTCTGAGTTCGAAGATAATATTCTTTCTATTTGCACAATTTTTGCACGTATACTTTCTTCTTATAATTCCGAAGCTTAACTTCATAGGATAGCAAAATCTAATGTTTTTTTACAAATGTTGGAACCTCAGTAATTTTTTCACTAAGAAATTTCAAGCTTTAAAAAATTGTCATGACTGCAAATTATCCACAAAATTTGTTTATAAGGATCACATTTGTGATTACATTAAACACATCGAAATGTAAGTTTACGTCACCAACTATCACTGGCAAGCCAAGCAAAGGAATTTTGAAAAAAGTACCTGAAGCTTTTGAAAATTGCTCATTCTGCAAGTTTTTTTAATGCAATTTATTAATAACAATGAAACATATAATTAGTATTTTGTTTACTATTTCAATATCATTCGAAATTTGATTAAAGCCAAAATCTGTGCAATAATTATAAACAATAATTTGAAAATTGCCTACTATTGTTTATAAGAATACAATAATTGTTATTAACAAGTTATTTTTAGTAATAAACTATCAATTAGGGCTTCGTGAATTCTTTTTTCATGGGTTGACGGAACCAGAATATTTGCAAACAATAAAAAAAGAAGACAATGGAAGAGGGTGGTATGGTTTAGAATGGGAGAAGGAGTGAGACCTTGTAGATATTGGATGGATGGAGAGGACAATCTGTGCAGAGTATGTGGATACGAAATAGAGTCATGGGCACATGTGTTAGATAGATGTACAGGAGAGGAAGAGGGGTGGATGAGTGTGCAAGATGGATTTTGGATGCTAAGGGACAGGGAGTGATGTGGATGAAGAAATTGGAAGAAGTATGAGAAAGCAAGGGAACAGGGCAGAGCCAAACGGGTAATCCTGTGTGAAGGAAAGTAACTAGCAACAATTTTAAAGTTTAAATCGTTGAAAATGTATTTGATGGTAAGAGAAAATGGAAGCCCTGGAAGATCGCTCATTTTTAGAAATTTAAGAATTAATAGTATTGATATTTTTGTTATTTTAAGCAAGGCGAAACACTAGAATATAAGCAACGGTTAAATTAGATTAAGGATGGAATGTAAATATATGTGCAGGGAACAAAGGTCCTTAAACCCGTAAAAGGGATAGATTAAATATACATTCATGCATGAAAAAATTCAGAGCCCAGCTATATGTCAACGAATAGGCTACATATTTTTACAGAAGTGACAAAATTTGTTTACGGAGTCAACTAAAATTTTCTTTCCGATGATCTTTTCTTTGTTGTTTTGTAAATTTACAAGAATTAATAATTATTTAAAATATTTTCATGAGCAAATTAAGAGTTTGGCAATTTGTGGAACAAACCCTCCCGTCAAACCTTCTGCTCGACATTAGTTAAAACCGAGGTTAAAACGCAGCGAATACACATCTTGGTCGTATACGTCGCAGATGGTCATCTATCCGAGTGCTATGAGCGCTCGAAATGATTTGACATCTGGACTCTTCTCGAGTCGAGATCGCGTGCTGTGTACTTCTATGAAAATTTGTAGGTGCCGACATTTTATAGGTTTTTTTCCAAAGTTGCATGAAAATGTTCAGAGTTGCACAATTATTTATTCTGCGTCGTAAGAGGGTATTCGTGTGAAGCCGTGTATACATCAAAATTATTAAAGTAAAAATTAATTTCATGGTATTTTATTGAACTTCATTTCCAAATAAAATAATTACATGTAAACAGCGAAATATCTCTTCACTGAATCGAAAGTGAATAAATCCATTTTCATTTTGTTAATAACTTCAAGAAAACATTATATTAAATAGTTTTTGCAGTCCATTCATTTCACAGTCCAAACAATTATAATAGCCCATTTTAAATTCTACTTTGATCAATGTATTTCAAGCTAAAATATATCCTCAAATATTTAGAAATGTTTGTTCGTGGAAAGGGGAGGTTTTCTGGGCAGGAAAAGGTCTAAGGCAACGGTGCCGGTTGAGTCCGCTACTCTTTAATATTCTGCTGGCAGACTTAGAGGAGAAGCTAAAAGAGAAATGATAAAGAAAGTTAATATATAAATGAATTTATTATTAATGGATGTTTGATAAGAATTTTTAATTTTTTATAATTTCAATTAATCTTCACCCTAATCCTGGTTTCAGTAAAAATTTCCTTTATCCTCTCCACCAAACTTTCCTCTATTTCCCTCTCTTTCATTGCCTGCCATCCATTAATGGATTTTTATCAAAGAAATTCAATAATTAATGAATTAATTATTAATTATTTAATTATTTAATTATTAAATAAAAAAATATCGACTACTTGATGTTTCAGCACCCTTGCCTTAGACCTCTTCCTGTCCAGAAAACCTCCCATTTTTCCTCCCTATCTTTACCCTAATCCTGGTTTCAGTAAAAATTTCCTTTATCCTCTTCACCAAACGTTCCACTCAATATTACTTGCTTTAATGTGGAGAAAATAAATAAATGTATTAAGTTCGGATTATTATTATTAGCAATGACTTAATTTACGATATTGATTTAGGATGTGCATTTATGTAAAGAAATTAATTATGCTAATTAAAATTCGGATTTATAATATTGGCCGAATAAATACTGTCTTGCATTATATTTCTGTTAATGAATCCAATTAAATGTGAAACGAATTAAATTAAATTTGTGTCTTGTACAACCTCAAAAGTTTGGAAAAATCAGCAACATAAATATACTGACCAACCACGAAATGTGAAATAAAATCTGTGAGATTGAGATACCGAGGACAACAGTACAGAAGCAGAACGTCATTGATTCACGATTATTCAAGATAACGGATAATAATAATTCGGTACTGTAATGTACTTTAAGTGCTTTGTACATTATGTACATTTATACTCTGAGGGAGAAAATTCATTATCTAAATCGAGAAATTCGCTATATTCCAACAATTTCAGTATTTACGTCTTTGTTTCGTTTAAAATTTTATGGTCGAACATACTTGTATCATATAGAACATTCAAACAATATCTAAATAAAAAGTAAAAAAAATCTTTCAAAACTTGAAATATCCAAACCAGATACATAATCAAAATAAACCGCATCAGCGCACATTTTTTTTACAATACGATTAGTGAAGCAAATAAAAAATACACTCATTTTTCAAACAAGTTGCGAGTAAAGAATTTTTAAAACTATTTATCGTTGCGCGCAATCTCCAAATATAGATCAATTAATTTCAAATTGTACAAGTTATAAGAAAACCGGAATAAAATTTTCTGGCAGTTTTCGATTTTTAATTTTTTCCAATTTACCCCGAGAACTGCATACCGGATTCACAGAAGACAAACGTTCATACCTTCGATTTTTTTTAACTTACTAAACTTGTTACACATTTAAAACTAAAATCGAATTTCGAGCTAGTTTTTTATTTTGTGAAGAATTTTATACTTGTAAAGAAACATGGAATTTTTTCATAGTAAGTTGAACCGTTTAGCTTGGTTTCCATTAAATCAATTAAAACTATATAACTTTATGTGAACTCTACCGAGAAATCTTGATTTCTTGGTCCCAATAATTTTTAATAAAGTTTTTATGCGCATTTTTTATGTTTTTAAAAATCTTTTTCAGATTGATGAACGAATTTCTTAAATTGTCCAATTCAATATTTCCTGTACTTTTTAAATACTCTAAAGAGTCCTTTTTCAAAAAAATAATTTAAACAGAGTCAAGTTTTCACCTAACATAGCTTAAAACATAACTAAATTGGTTTTATATTTTTTTAAGAGAGGGGCCATTTTGAAAAATTGGATTTTTAACGTTTTTCTCAGTTAATCCAAAAAAAAAACAAGAAGTAAGCATGAAGACTTTACTAAAAGTGGTCAGGACCACGAAATTATTATTACGAAATTATTCACAGAAAATTTTAAAAATCGAAAAAAATAACATTAAAAATGCGATAACTGGTCGAAAAAAAAATCGAGAAAAATATCTGCCACATATTTTTCTTTTATGTGTGTCACACGGAGTTCCCTATGAGGCAAATAAGTAATTAATTCTTTTAACATTTCACAAGTTATAAGAGGCCCAGAATAAAATTTTCTAGCAATTTTCGATTGACAATTTTTTACCAATTTAGATGAAATTCATTTCTCACGAGATTACATTAATTAGTGGAATCGTGTTTGGATTGTTCCACCTCCGAAATCATATATGATCGCAATCGTGGTACGAATCTCTATATTTTAATTATTTATGCATCGATTCGCATTGATTCCATATTAGGAAAGTGGTCGAAAAGCGGTCGCAATTGCCATGTGTATATGCAGTTACAATGTGTTCTCTTCGTTTTTTACTTCAGAGACAAAGGACAAAGGATACAAAGTATACAACCTATAAATAAGATCAAATCCGATTCCTTTCGAGAAGCACTTTTCTGTCCCTTGTACTTATCACAGAGAAGATCAAGGGGATGAAAACTCTTCAGCTTCAGATCCATAATTTCTGTGACAGTTTATTGGTGAGTTGTGAATTACCGATTTAGTAGTTGGTGCTATATAATAATACTTCATATGATCTAGGATTTTTTCGATGAATTGTAAAGTTTAATTGATGCAGTTTAGGACAGTCAATAATTCCTCGAATTACCTTAAATATAAAGATTAATGAGACGAGCCCTAAATTCGAGCCTTGTGGAATGCCAGACAATGAAATGAATTGGTCAGAGCAGCAGACAGCATGCTGTACATTAGGGTGGGCCGAATTACATATAAGTTTCCGAATCGAATCGTAATAGCGCAGAAAAGTTGCTACTCGTCACCCTGATTGCAACACATTTTTTTTTTTCAATCGGACCATATGTTCCGGTCGCACATCGCGTTCAAAGTTTCGAAAAATTATCAAAAATGGAACACGTTTTGTGATTTTTTCTTAGTAAGTTATGGTAATCGAATTTGGTTCAAAATCGGTATGTGACCTCTTCTAAATATTCTTTGACTGAAAAAACATTCCCCTTCTCATCCCCCTCTCCTGTAAGGCTGGGGGTGAGGGGAAAATATCGTAAAAAGGAGCCATTTTATGGTCGTTATTTTCCTTGTGTGAAGTATGCTGGTGCGATCGGCTAAGGCGTTAGAAGCGTTAAAATATATCATATTTAGAATGAATATAATAATATAATATAATAATAATTATAATAATATAATAATAATTTTTTAATATAATTTTTAATATAATGAACATGGTAGCTCTAAGAAAGCATCCAGAGGCAACTGGTGTCACCTTCAACACTCACGGCCGCTGTGTAAGGATAACAGCGGCAAAGCCAAACTGCAAACTACACCATGCTTCTAATTTTGTACCTACAACATCATCGTAAATGATTTCAAACAACGTATTGAAATAACTTATAACATCTTCATCTCATCAGTCACTTGACTTAGTCCGTGGCTATGACGAAAAACTGGGTTCACCCGAGAAAAAGTTTGAAAAAATAATAATAATAATATAATAATAATGAATATAATATATATAAAAATAATATTTATAATGGGAGGGGAGTGGGGATGTGAGCCTCAGCGAGGGTTGAACAATGGCCAAGCTGGGTGGGCTGCAGCCGGTTCTAAGAATTCCCCTTACCGCTGCGCGCAACGTGCCAAACAGACAAGTCGAGACGTGTCGAATTTTAGTATTTTACTGTGCTCGGTCAAAAATCTCATTGTCCTTTATTTGGACCGCCTAAAAGTCTGAACAAACAGATTCTTCCTTCACATGCTGATGTTTTGCTACACTGCCAGCATGTTAGATATTCTTTAGCCCTGGCTTCGGCCAGCCCAAAACAGGATGTCAGCTTCTCTGCAGTAGCTAATGTCGTTGCTGATGATATAGAGTCAATTTACACTAAGGCATCTTTGCCAAAGGTCTCTCGCAAGAGAATTATACAACTTATCAAAACACTTCATGATAAGTATTACTACATCCGTAACAAGTTAAACAGGGACATAAAATACCTGATAACAACAAAAAGAGTACACACAATACATTTCAGACTGTGAAAGTAAGTTTTTTGATAGTCAGAAATGTATTTTGTGTACCCTTTTTGTGTTTCCAGGTATTTTTGTCCCTGTTTAACTTGTTACGGATGTAGTAATACTTATCGTGAAGAGTTTTGATAAGTTGTATAATTCTCGTGCGAGAGACCTTTGGCAAAGATGCCTCAGTGTAAATAGACTCTATATCATCAGCAACGATATTAGCTACTGCAGAGAATTTGACATCCTGTATTGGATTGGCCGAAGCCAGGGCTAAAGAATATCTAACATGCTGGCAGTGTAGCAAAACATCAGCATTTGAAGCAACAATCTGTTTGTTCAGACTTTTAGGCGGTCCAAATAATGGACAATGAAATTTTTGACCGAGCGTCCTCGACGTCATTGCCAATCAAACTCCTTCTCTAATCAACACTAAAATGCACAGTAAAACACTAAAATTCGACACGTCTCGACTTGTCTGGTTGGAACGTTGCGCGCAGCGGCATGGCGAATTCCTAGAACCGGCTGCTGCCCACCCAGCTTGGCCATTGGTCAACCCTCGCTGAGGCTCACCTCCCCCCAACCCCTCCCATCATATTTCGGCTGATGTATATTCACGTAATACTGTTCTAAATATGATATATTTTAACGCTTTTAACGCCTTAGCCGATCGCACCAGCAAATGTCTCCTTTTTACGATATTTGCCCCTCCCCCACCCTTAAAGGAGAGGGGGATGAAAAGGGGAATGTTTTTTTTAGTCAAACGATATTTAGAAGAGGTCACACACCGATTTTGGACGAAATTCGATTACTATAACTTACTAAGAAAAAATCCCAAAACGTGTTCAATTTTTGACGATTATTCGAAACATTGAACGCGATGTGCAACCGAATGATATGGTCCGATTCAGAAAAAAAAATCAAGCTATAAAGCCTATTGTGCCACACCCGTGTTTCTTCTCAAGACAGTACTCCGAATCCGGCCATCCTTCGCCGAGTGTTTTTGGATCTCGGTGGGTTTTCGTTGTTATCAACGTTCTGAGATTATATCCCTCAGGTGCCAGGCATAACTATCGCACAGTAAACGACGTCCTCCTTAATTGATCAGGCAAAGTGATCCTCACCCACTCTGCCATTCAGCAGCCTCCCTAGCAGGCTAAGGTGTACGGAGCGATCCTTCTGGGGTCATCAGGTAGATGCACAGATTCGAAGCACTATCCTGGTGTGTTATGTAAGTGTATGTGTGTGTGTTCATTACTTGAAAACATCCAGCGACCACCGAGCGTATGTCCCTTGAGAGGGCCTGCCTCTACGGAAGGAAATCGCTGACTCATTTTCGAGTCTTCACAGAATTGGCTTCGACCTCCAAGGCTATTCCCCTCGACATGGAGCCCCACCTTGGTACGATGCCAACTTTTTCTGAGGGGACCTACAGTTTAAGGTGGGTTCCGAACCACCAAAACCCGGTAGAAGTACATAGAAAAATTTCCATTGGTACCCGGCTCAGGGATCGAACCCCAGACCTCCTGCATGGAAGTCCGACGCCCTATCGTCTAAGCCACCGAGGCTTCTTGAACGATAGACATTTTTTTTTTGAACTAGCGCGGGCAACGTAACAATGACTTTTAAGGCTGGTGAATATTAAGTCTAAACATAAGCCATTTGTCTTTCTGATATCGTGGAGCTGCTCCAACTCTGGTGAATTTATAAGACAATAATAAAAAAGCAGATTTTTGTTCAAAAGGTTGATCCTTCCTCGCTAAAATGAAATTTCTTGCATTAAAAACACCTATAATTAAAATTGGACACTTTATAGGAAAGTAGTGAGTCTTCTAGTTGTTGGAGAATCTCGCCATAATCTATTAGATTTATATCAAGGTATATAATTTATATCTCTAATATTAAAAACACGCAATTTTCAGATTAAAATGCAATCTTAATATCATTAGAAAATTGTTGTGTTTCATATTATCTATTGAGAGACTGATAGCAAAAACGGAGTAAAAAAGTCGTCGCGGCAAAATGGGTTAAGAACTTTGCGGGCATGAACGAATTGAGAAGAAACAAGAATAACGAGCATTTTATCGTACACTGTGATATAAAAACATAATACAATTCTGGATTGGTATATAATTGATCGTAATATTATATCTTTGTATTATAATATACCAAACGATCATCGTTATTTTTGTTTCATTTTAACTCGTTTTCGACCGCAACGTTGTTAGCTTATTTTTGATCCGATGACTTTTTTGCTCCGCTTCTGCATCAGTCCCTCTATTATCTATAATAAATGAAAAGCAGAGACAATATTCTTGATAATTGACGAAAATTGATATCTTAACGTCGAAATTAGTATATAACATTATTGTACAATATATAGAGAATCAAACCGTTGCATTTTTAATAAAAAATACCAATTTTTCTATGAATAACACTAAGGTAACACTAAATATTGTTCAAAGTTGTGAGATTAATTTTTAAAGTCGAATGATTTAAAAAAATGTCTAAATCACTTTAAATGATTTTTATTCACAGTAACCCATTTCTGATGAGAAATGCTAACATACCCTGTTATTGTTCGAATTCTGTAAATATTCTGTGAAATCTAATTAATTAGATTAACAATAACAATTCTAGACGAAAAACACGAATATAAAATAACAAATAATTCTCAAGGAACGTAAATCTTCCTTTAACCTTAATGTATTTTGTTTAAAATAACTGATTACTTGTCAAAAATATTAACATAATCTAAAATTGTTCAAACATTTGAAATCTTATTTGAAATCAAATTATTTTTTAATGAAAATACCAATAATTTCCGACAAAAAACACTAAAACAACAAACCTGAAAACTGTTCAGAATTATAAATCTTGTCCGAAATATTATGATTTTTGTTTAAAATAAACGATTTTTAATGAAATTAATCAAAATAAACTACGGTTGTTGAAAAATTGTAAATATTATTTAAAATCTACTAATTTTTTACTTAAAAATACGAATAATTTGCGACGAAAACACTAACATAAACCAAAATTGTTAAAAGATTCTAGACCTTGTTTAAATTATAATGATTTTTGTTTGAAAATACCAAGATTTGATATAAGAAGACAACGTGTCCTAAAATTTTTCAAACTTATGAATTTTTTTTTAAATGAAATGACTTTTAAATAAAAATAGTAATTTCTGACGAAACCCACTAATACAATCCGAAATTGTTTAAAAAAACACCGCAACAGAACCTACATTTGTTAAAAAGTTTTGAATATCAGTTAAAATTCAATAATTTTGTATTAAAAATACTAATAATATTTCTGAGGAAAAACGCTGAAATATCATAACACAAAATTGTGCAGAATTGTGAATCTTCTTTAGAACCTAATGATTTTGGTTGAAAACATCCGATTTCCTAGAAAAACTTTAACATAACTCAAGACTGTTAAAAAATTGAGAATCTTGTTCTAACTATAATAATTTTTGTTTTTAAATATCAATTTTTAATGTGAAACACTAAGATAACCGACAATTGTCAACAGATTATGAACCTTTAAAATTTTAAAAATTGTGTTGTAAACTTTAAATTTCCGGTAAAAAATCTAACAATACCGAAAATCGTAAATTACTAAAAATTTTTAATCTTTTGAATCTAATAATTATTTATTCAAAATACTAATTTCCGGTGAAAAATGTTTGATATGTTTTCACTTACAATTGATAATTCACAAGTTTTTTAATTTTAAAAGTAATAAATTTAAATTTAAAATTCAAAGATTTGTCGGGATTCAATCGTGTGCGAAACTATGACTGTTGCCGACGTTTCGTGAACATTGCAGTTCACTTCTTCAGGGCTGACCTGAAACTGAAGTTTCAGTTTATGTTGTTCTTACTTATGTATTCTCTACGATGCCTCTGACTGGCCAGAGTGCCCCATGGTGGGGATATGAATTTACCTCTACAAGACGTACAGTTTCAATGCAACCTGACTTATTAGCTCAAGGGCGAACGTAGGGGTGGGGTATAAACGTAACCGTATCGTCACCAGACTTGTCAAAGACATTCATTCATTCATTTATTTTATTAATTTAACCATTTATTAATCATTTCATTCTATTCATTTATTCATTTCTATCTCCATGTATTCTATTTTCAATTGATTTTATTTATTTATTTTATTTATCAATTTATTTTAATTATTCAATTATATATTTTATTAATTAATTACTTTATTAATTTATTTTATTCATGAATTTATCAATAATTATCAGTCAATATTCATTGAATTAATTATTAAATAATTGCATTATTACATATAAATAATATGTATGTATAAACATATTACTGTCCAGCAACTCACTCTCTGGGGCGGACAAAAGTCGATCCCCGTGAATGTCCGCTATGGAGAGGTTTCACTGTATATGTATTCTCTACGATGCCTGTGATTAGCCAGAGTGCCCTATGGTGGGAACTGGTCGAACTTGATTGGCCAATAAAGTCTTTTTTAAAAAAGCCGGGAGGACAGAAAGCCAAATCTAATTGGTATTATATCCATTGTCCCTATTCATGTTATTAGGGTGTTTCAAGATTTCGATTGCTTCTCTATGTTTTCTTGGGAAAATATTGCATGTTTTTGCGATGACGGTTGTTTTGTCAAATAAAATGCTATGTCCTGTTTCGATATGATGCTCAGCTACTGCTGATTGCGTAAAATGTATTAGCCTGACTTTACTCTCATGTTCCTTTACACGTTGACTTACTTGGGATTAGTAGGTTTTGATTTAGATATTGTGTCGCTGTCAAGATTTGAGTCTTTTAGAAGGGTTTTTGTTTTTCTGAATATTGTATTTGTGGGGTCTTTTTTAAGTTTTTTATTTTTATCGTCAGTAAGAAGGTCCATGATTTTGTTCTTATAGTCTTCTTTATTCATTACTACTGTTGTGTTGCCTTTGTCTGCAGTTAATATTATGATGTCTTTATTCTGATTGAGTTCTTCAATATTTGTTTTTTCTTTTTTTGTTAAGTTTTAGGAGGGAAGTTGGGCTTCGCGTAAAATGTTGGCCGTCCTACGCCGTATGTCATTCGCTTTTCGGGTGGAAGGGTATATATTGTGGATTCTAAATTACTGATGATTTTTTCTTTTGAGATATTGGAGGGAGCGACTGAAAAATTATGTCCTTTAGATAAGGCTGAAATCATTTCATTGCTGAGAGTATGGTTAGAGATGTTTTAACTATGTTAGTTAATGGTGCGTGCCTTACTGGAAGTAATTTGTCAAATTTCATTTTTTGTTTTTGAGTGGAAAAATCATTGATCCGTTAGGATTGGTCAAATTATATGTGGTCCAATGTGGACCAAATGTCAAATCTGAGAGTATTTGATGGGAAAAGGTGAAGTTCTAGTTGTTTTTCGGAGGTAGTGTGCAAGGCAAATTCGGTATGTTGTATTCATTCTTTCGAGAGTTGTTATTGTCCCTACACCGTTTTAAGAAAGCTAAAGATGTTAATAGCTTAGATTAAGAAGACCTGAGCTTACTAAAAGTATTAGTTTTAGTCATAAAACTCTCCCCGTAGAGTTGTTTGATAATAGATTTATTACTTTCACGATGATTCATTATAATAAATTTAAATTTAAAAATTGAAGATTTTTCGGGTTTCAATCGTGTGCGAAACTATGAATGTTTCCGAAGTTTCGTGAACATTGCAGTTCACTTTTTCAGGGATGACCTGAAACTGAAGTTTCAGGTTATGTTGTTGTTATATATTCATTCTCTACAATACCCGTGATTGGTCAGAGTACAAAGTCTATATTGGAGAATCCGGGAGGGCGGTAAGTCAACGTGTAAAGGAACATGAGAGTAAAATCAGGCATCGTAAAAACATACAATATTTTCCCAAGAAAACAGAGAGAAGCAATCGAAATCTTAAAACACCCTGATAACATGAATAGGGACAATGGATATAATACCAATCCGATTTGGCTTTCCGTCCTCCCGGGTTTTTTAAAAAAGACTTGATTGGCCAATCAAGTTCAAGCAGTCCCCACCATGGGGCACTCTGGCCAATCACAGGCATCGTAGCGAATACATATATAAGAACAATATAACTTGAAACTTCAGTTTCAGGTCAGCCCTGAAGAAGTGAACTGCAATGTTCACGAAACTTCGTCAACATTCATACTTTCGCATACGATTGAAACACGGAAAATATTTAAATTTTAAATTTAAATTTATTGTAGTGAATCATCGTAAAATTATTCAATCTAATTTCAAAAGTCTACAAATTGTTTAATATTACGAAATCAAAATTGCTTGATTGCAAACGCTTTTGATTTGAAATTATCTAAGCACTTAAAACAGTATGTTTTGAAATAAATTTTGATGTACGATTTTAATGTACGAAATAATACTAAAAGACTTAACTATGAATATTTGCAAATTAAGCACTAATTATAATTATAATTTTTTCAATTTAAAAATGTTTACATTTGAAGAACAAAATAAGCGGTAGCCAAATTAATTTGAAATTTATATTAAGGAAGTTACAAAATCGTAATGACAGATGGTGGCATAAAAAAATCCACTTAGCGCTGATTTTCATGAATAAAAAATTACCTACAAACTTTTTCACCCTACTGTTCCTGAACAAAAAAATGTTAACTTTCTTTTGAGATGAAAGAAATGGTCGAAATCATAAAAAATGAATGCCAGAATGACGTAAAAGTAATAAATCAAAACCGACCATTATTTTTCCATTTTACAAATTTTAAGTCTGCTCAAGAAATAAGACAACGCATATGAAATAAGAAAAACAAGCTTGTTCCAATTTTGATAAATCTTTACATATTAATTAAGTATTACGTGGAATGTGCAGGGTGTCCCACGACCTATACAACCCTTTGTACTATAAAAACAAAAAAGTCCTTTAGAAAAAATGTATGTGAAGCTTAGTTTTGGCACAAAGAAGCTTCATAGTTGTGCCTAATCAACCAATCAGAAACGAGCCTAAGAACACTTGTACGTTTCATTTAGGTAATTCCTCGTCTAGTTGCCGCTCTTTCATTGTTTATTGCAAAACCCAAAGTTCAAAACTCCAAAACTTCTTTAATTTTTGAATCTTTCTCTCTAACGTTTATTAACAAGATCAAACTGTAAGAGAAACATTCTCTGAGAATTTTTGTTACATAACTTGTAAAAAAAGTAACAAAAACCTGAACATTGGTGAAATCCAAAAGGCTTACTTTACTTTCTTGAAAATATGTAAGCAAGCTTAACATAACACCTTGTCCCAAAAAAAAGTTACTCTTTCCGGTTTCTCTCAGAATTTCTGTTACCTAACTTTTAACAAATCTAATAAGATACTTCGACACGCGCGAAGCCAGAAAACCTTCTTTTTTGAAAATTTGTTACTGAGATTTAAATAAAAAAATTCATTTTCTAACAACAGAATTCACCCTCTTCGACTCATCTCAGAATTTCTGTTACATATTTTGTAACAAAAATGAACAAAAAAATTGATCATTCACGAAACCCAGCGAAATTTCTTTCAGCAAAATTCGTTACCAAGATTTAAATAATAAAACACATTTTCTAACAACAGCAGTAACTTTTTTCGATTCCTCTGAGCAGGGCTCGCAGGTTTAAGTGCGCCCAGGGCGTGCGACTGTTGGTGCTCACGCTTCGCACTCGATAATATATTAATTGCGCGCTAATCGCTCTATACTGTGTTTACCTCGCGCTACGCGCCCGGTCTTTGTATTTCCCCCAAATTTGTCCACAGACTTTTCAAAATTAAAGGTCAAATCATCGACAACTGTAATTTGGTGATTGAGAATTCTCTTTTGTTAAAGCTCCTTCGGCTTTAGCGAATACATTCTCATCACGTACCTCGTTCTTCGCACTCGATTTTGTCCAAAATGCGAAATTTTCTATATTATATTTTCAACATTAATATATCAAATATATATTACATTCATTTCTGTATTTCCACGGAGAAAAATGAGATTGAAGAGTTCCATATTCAGTACACAAATTGCTTAATGATTACCAAATTTCAGGAATAGATGAAAAAGACAAGGGAAGGACTGTGAAATTACACACTAATCATTCAAAATTTGTATCTCTCCTGCAAAGAACCTTATCTTCAATTACTTTAAAGTTATTGTATGCACTTCGTACGTTGCCACCTACAATTCAAGCGCTTCAACCTTTGTACAAATGAAAAACTAGTCTCCCTTGAAGAGTGCTTTTTCTCAGAAAAAGAATAGGAAGCATACGTTACAATACTTTCTAGAATCAATAATGGAAATCTATATATCGTGTCTCAGTTGTCGGAAGGACGAAGTCTTAATCGAAGTATAGTTCATAGTGTTCTATTGGGAACTCGACTGAGTTCGCAGCAGTCCAGTAACCATTCCTTGATGCCCCGCAATCAATAACGTTCGGAAAGCACCGAACCGAAGCTTGCTTGCATGATACCATAAGTTCGTTTAGTGCCTCTTACTTTAGCATCCAGAATACCAGATTGCAGGGAGAAGCTGATTGCTGTCATGGAAACGCGGGTTCAATTATCGGCAACTACGTTTTCCATCTGACTCGACTTTTTCTGTTTGAGCAGATTAATGTTCATAATTTAATGTTTGAAACTTATTGAATATATATAAATACATGTAAGTTTATAAAATGAAAAGTGACTATATCGTCCCGACAACAGCCGCCGCTCTGTGTCCTTGTGAATTCTTTTTGGCCGCACACAGTGGCGGCGTAGTATGCCCCTTATTGGCACCCCTTCGCGCTTGGCACCCGGGGCGGACCGCCCCCTCCCCCCCCCCCTTAAGTTCTTTACTGTTGCGGGTATAGGAACGATTCCTATTCTGGACTGGACTCCGTGCAGTGCGCTAGGGCAGTCAGTAGTCTAACAGGGGGAGTTCTGGATACAAATCCCTGCACCGACATGTTACCGATATCTAGAATTTTCGCAAGGTGGTTGGCCTCGAAGCTTCTAGAAGGAATTTGAAGGTTATATGTTTAGTGTGCAAGAGAGATTTCTCAGAATTGATAAGTGGAGGTAAATATTTTTGAGGGCATATGTAAAATTTTCGTAAGGTGATTGACCGCGGAAGCTTCTAGAAGGAATGTGAAGGTTATTTGTTTAGCGTGCAAGATAATTTCGGAATTGATCAACGTATGGTGTGAAAAATGAGTCTTTCAGGGTGACATTTATTGCGTTGACCCTCTAGTTCTCACTGGTTATGTATATGAAAAGCTTTGCTTCGAATTGAAGCAAGTACGAAACATTTTAATTTATTCTTGTCTCAAGACTCTTTCCGTTTCTCTTATCGATCGGGGACAACCTGCAAAATTAAAGATCGTAACCTACGCAGGATTCATAGGGTCTAATCACTCGTTTTGTTTTATGAAAGCATTCCTTTGATTGTTAGCGTAGGGGATATTGTATTTCATATCGAGGCCACATTCTTTTGCCAAAAGTCTTTCCATTATCTATCAGGTCACCTGCAAATATCAAAGGATTTTCTTTAAACGTCTAGAATTTTCTAGACAAGACGGCGAAAGCAATAATGTCTCACAATAATGTGAGAAATAGCGAATGAATCATGAATATAAAGGAGGTGAATTGTACTACATCTTGGCGACGCGGTGTCCAGCCTGAACTCCAGATAAGAAACTTTTAACTATAAATAGTCATCGGCCGATTTTAAACTCCAGCTATGACCTGTACATTCTTTGTATGGTTCTATGTATAACATACAATATGTAACCCAGATTTTTAAATGAGTTTCCCAGTTGATAGCAAACCTCTTTTCTGAGATTGTTGACCATGAGATTGATTTTTTTATTTGACTACCTTACAAACATTGAGAAAATTCTGCAGCTGTAGTGGTTCGTGTTCGTGCTAAGTTTATAAAGTATTTTTTTGATGGCGTCATCAAATGATACTGCTCAATGGTGAGAACTTCATTTTACGTGTGTCTGTAGATACGGCGATTGTTATGTAGAACCTTCTAGAACTTGAAAGGTAATATCATTAGAAATTGAAAAATTGCTACAGTTAATTGAATAGTATAGGTACAAGAAAGGCACCTAATGAAATAAACTATTTCTTATGGTGGGTCATATATTCAGGATCTTAAATTCTGTATCCCCGTGTCGACTTTTGAGCGTGAACGTAAGATAAGAGATGTGACTGAGAGCTCTTTCATTTAATGCTGAAGCATTATTGGAGTTTGTGTTCTAAAAATCTATGTCACTATGTACAACATAATAATAATAATATCTAGACTTGTTTAGACATGTTCATTTTAGAGTTATTGATGCACTGGTTGTTCACTAAAATCAGATATAATGAACCAGTTTTTGCATAATAGCTTCTAGAACTTTCAGGGGTGTATGAAATAAGTTATATTAAATGCTTATTGCAATTGCGTCATATTAAATTTAAAAAAAAAATGGTTTCCAAATCCCTTTGATGCGCGCCGGCGGCATATGCCATAGGTGTCATATTTCATATAAGAAACAATTCCTGATGAACAAAATTCTATTCAAATGACGTCATTATAATTAAAATACAAAATTTCCGTGAAATTCATGTTCAAAATGAAATGATATTAGAACACGAGAAAAAACATGTACAAGCTGTCTATCGATACCAGATTACTTGACTCATTGACAAAACATAGATTAAAATAAAGAATTGTATTTTTTAGAAGATTTTATTAATCCGAAAATTGGATTCGACTAATCATTTTTCACTAATTTAGTGCTAGTGAAAATTGCACTATGACAATAGTTAATTTCACTAATTGAAATAGTGGAAGATAGTGAATTCACTATTTCAATAGTGAAATAGCTCTTACTAATTTAAATAGTGAAATTTTCACTAATTCAGATTCAGAGAGTACATTGTAAATGGCATACCATGGAATTGTATCATCTTGTTTGAATGATTTAGTAGTTTATTAGAATACAAAATATCACATGACTAGAAAATTCCACGACAAGTCATTTGCAATGTAAATTGTACTGGACGATTTGTTCAATTGATCCAAAAATCGTTCTGTTTTTTTTTTTTAATCAAAAACCTAATCACGCAATCGTAGACGCTCAAAGATTCAATTAGTAATCTTACATATTTTTCACACAATAACTTAATCCCAATCGATTCTGTTTCCGCATTTATTTTGATAAGGTTCACCGTGATGCCAACATTCTTATGTTTTTTTTTTCGTGAGGGTACGAACTCTTGAAGGTGGCTGTCATTCTGAATTGGAGTACGCGATCGTACCGATTTCGCAAGCGTACGTCACTTTTAAGATGCATTCAACAAAATATTTTGTTTGAATCAACCAAATATTTTTCTTAATTCTAGCAAAATTCTCTCTTAGATTATTTGGTAGATTCAACTGAAAAATTTTGTAAAATCAATCAAATATTTTTTCTATAGTTTGCAAAAAAGTGCCAGTTTTCCACCTGTTTTTGGTGTAAAAAGTGACTGATTTCCGGTCGATGACGTGGCGCATGCGCAGTGCCGACCTTTCCGGGAAACAGTGAAAAAAGTGGACGGATGGAGTGGAAAAAGTAAATGGACTTAGTGACAAAAGCGAGGCACAGTGAAAAAAGTAAACAAAGTGCAAACTGCTTCGTGTTACTCCGGGTGTGTTCGTGCTTTTTTTTTTTTTTAAATTTTTTTAAATCTGAATGATATTACTTTTCAAGTTCTAGAAGGCTCTACATTACAATCGCCGTATCTGCAGACACACGTAAAAAAATATTTTTAAAACTTAGCACGGATACGAACCACTACAGCTGCAGAATTTTCTCAATTTTTGTGAGGTAGTCAACTAAAAAAATCAATCTCATGGTCAACAATCTCAGACAAGAGGTTTGCAATCAACCGGGAAACTCATTTGAGAATCTGAGTTACATATTGTATATCATACATAGAAACATAAAAAGAATGTAACGGCCATAGCTGGAGTTTAAAATCGACCGATGACTGTTTATAGTTAAAAGTTTCTTATCGGGAGTTCAGGCTAGACACCGCATCGCCAAGATGTAGTACAATTCACCTCCTTTATATTCATGATTTATTCGCTATTTCTCACATTATTGTGAGACATTATTGCTTTCGCCATCTTAGAAATCTAGAAAATTCTAGAAGTTTAAAGAAAATCCCTTGATATTTGCAGGTGACCCGATAGATAATGGAAAGACTCTTGGCAAAAGAATGTGGCCTCGATATGAAATACAATATCCACTATGCTTAAAACAAAGAAATGCTTTCATAAAACAAAACGAGAGATTAGACCCTATGAATGCTGCGTAGGTTACGATCTTTAATTTTGCAGGTGGTCCCCGATCAGAGGGTCAACGCATTAAATGTCACCCTGAAAGACTCATTTTTCACACCAGACGTCGATCAATTCCGAAATTATCTTGCACGCTAAACAAATAACCTTCACATTCCTTCTAAAGCTTCCGCGGTCAATCACCTTACAAAATTTTTGCATATACCCTCAAAAATATTTACCTCCACTTATCGATTCTGAGAAATTTCTCTTGGACACTGAACATATAACCTTCAAATTCCTTCTAGAAGCTTCCAGGCCAACCACCTTGCGAAAATACTAGATATCGGTAACGTGTCGATGCAGGGATTTGTATCCAGAACTCCCCCTGTTATACTGTTATACTGTTTGTGACGGACAACTGTCACGGAGCAACTGTGCACGCGCCGATCTGTGCACGTCAGTGGCCACTGGTACAACTGTACACGTTGTTGGCCACAGGCACAACTTTACACAGGGACATCTGTGCACGTCTCAAATTTGGCGTGCACAGATGGGACACTCCCAACTGCGCACGTCGAAATGTCGACGTGCACAGATGGTACCCTAGCAACAGTTAACGTGCACATATGGTACCCTAGCAACGGTTAACGTGCACAGATGGGAGACACCCAACTGTGCACGTGCACAGATGGCACCCTACCAACGGTTCACGTGCACAGATAGGAGACTCTCACTTGTGCACGTGCACAGATGGGAGACTCCCAGCTGTGCACGTTTAAATTAATACTATGAGATTTTCAACTGACACGTCCACGTGCATGGATGGGATACTCTCAACTGTGCACGTGCAGAGATGGGAGACTCCCAACTGTACACGTACAAAGATGGGAGACTCCCAACTGTACACGTTAAAAGATGGGAGACTCCCAACTGTGCACGTCTCTATTGATACGATCATATTATTGACTTATAATTCCACGTGCACAGATGAAAGACTCCCGAAATTGTGCGACTGAATTAATGCAATCAGATTTTTCATTTGGAAGTATTAAAATCATCAATTTCACTTAAAATGTGTACAGATGGTACCCTTCCAACCGTGCACGTTTCGATTAATAAAATCATTTGTCATCCAAAAGTGCACGTTCGCAGATGGTGACTTCCCAACTGTGCGCGCCTCGTTGAATGCTATATTTTTTGGAATAAAAGTTCACGTACACATATGGAACCCTCCCATCTGCGCCAATCCCAATTATTACGATGAGAATCTTCATTTGAAAGTCCACGTGCACGATGGTACCCTTCCAACCGTGCACGTCTCGATTAATGCAATCATTCTTTACCTATAAATCCGCGTGCACAGATGGTACCCTCTCAACTGTGAACGTCTTATTTAATACAATTAATACAATTAGATTTTTCATTCAAAAGTCCACATGCACAGATGGTATTCTTCCAACTATACACATCTAAAATTATAAGATTAGACTTTTCATTTAAAATTCACTTGCACAGATGGTATTCTCTTAACTGTGCACGTCTCGAATAATGCAAATACTCCTAACCTATTATATAAGTCCACATGCACAGTTGGTATCCTCTCAACTGTGTACGCCTCAGATACTGCGATCATATTTTCAAATTCAAAGTCCACTTTCTAATAGAAGTAATCTTTTTTTCACCAAACATGGATTTTCACCCATTTCTAAATCAAAGTGGATATAAATAAAAAAAATCTTCTACAGAAACATGAATTGGTTAAAAGGGATTAGTTTAAGCCATTTCCCAAACTTGTCACTTACGCTATTAATTAAAAAAATATTCCTTACTATTTTCGGATGCCAATCATTCCGAAAGTAGTTTTTCTCAATGAACATCTCTTCCCGAGGTGATTCACAGAGTTGATTCTTCAAAGAATTTTTTGCAACACCGACCTCGAAAGTGCTCCGTTCCGTGTAGCTAAGTTATACGCGAAGTGACTTATTCCGGATAGTAATGCGGGAATGATATTGGCGCATGCGCAGGTCGATTCTTATATACTTTCCACATCAGCGAAATGTACGCGCATGCGCACTTTGCAGATAAGCAACTTTCCGCATCGCGACAATTCAGGGGCAACGTAACAACAGCAGCGCTCAGTGCTTTAATGATTGAAGTTTTGTTTTCAGGGTTTCGTAGCCCCCACCCCGGGTGGGGGGGAGAGCATAAATGCCAACATTTTTTTTCTCAAATTTTTTTTTCCACATTTTTTTCCAACAATTCTTTTGCACCAAATTTTTTTCCAGAGCATTTTTTTCAAACAAAAATTTTTTTTAATTTTTTTCAAAAATTTTTGTTTCCAACAAAATTTCTTTACTCCACTCTACGCAATATAAAATTACTATTTTTCGTTACCACCTCCTAACAACTTTCTCGGAAGGTTGTTGCAGAAAATAGCGTGTGATACACGTGCGCACAGGCAATTACTGACTCGTGTGATTTCAGCATTCGCCTTCAGCTCTGCGCACTCTTCCTCGTTTTCGCACTCGCTTCGCTCGTGCGCTAACCTCCGACTCGTGCTTCGAGCCTCCGGCTCGTGCTGACAAATTTACACTCGTTGGCAATCGCATATTTTGCGCACTTGTATCACAAATAGCTATTTCGTGGCAAAAAATTGTATTGTTTAAAAAAAGTCCGTCTCCCCAGGTCGTCATTCTTGCATTCTGAATTCTCAAGAATGTTTTTTCAATACATTCAATCTTCCACTTTAACAATTTTTCAAGAAGAATTGAATCGGAATATTTTGCATAACAATGCAAATTCATTGAACTGTAAGCTTCTCCGGAAAAACACCACTCGTGAGTAAAAAATTATTTTCTCATAAGCTGTTAGTCTCTAGGGATTTCAGTAGCGGCAATCTTTAAGGTTTTTCATTTTTTTTTAAATTTAGTACTATAAACTTTTTACTCACTTCTTACCTGGAAGCGAAAATTCAAGCCAACGTGTTCCAAATATTTCAATTTTCATTTTATTATTTTGTTATATTCTTACTTTCAGAAAATCAATGAGATTAAATCTCAGAAATAGCTAATTTCTTTGAATAATCTATTATCAATGAAATATCACAAGCTTATACTTTTTTATTTTAATTAGACCCGCGCTTTTCGGTACATGCGCAGTTGATAAGTCGGGGTCCGTTATAATCACTGGTATCGCAGAGCAGCCAATCCCAATAAAACCGCAATCATGATGGAAGTTGTATGTTTAAAAATTGTTTCTTGAATTTAAATCGAAGATTGGTCGATCAGGACTGAAACTTTTTTTTTTGTGAAGTGAAGGATTAGGAGAATCTTGAAACGCAGTAAAATGACTATTTTGGAGGCATAAAAAAAGATCAAATTTAGTACTTAACTTTTTTGAATTCGTCTCCTTCAGCCCCCTGGCTCTTTACTCAGAATACACGGAATCAAAGTGCCCTTAAATTTGACTATGGCCGCAGGTGGCGCTGATTTGTCCATGAGGCAATAATTTAAAAACGTACATGGAGGAAAACGTAGATATTCAATGTACTCCAAATGAAAAGTATTTGATCAAATTTTCTTCTATCAGACATTAATCTAGAAACATTCAAATATTTTATAAAGCAATACTCACTACAAAAAAGGATGAAATGTTCGCATTTTTAAGGGAATTCCGCTTTGATGTATAGCGGGAAGTACAAAACGAAGTTTCATATAATGCAATGATATCAATATTTACTGTTATTATTAAGATTAAATATTATATTACTATCATAACATTATTATTCACCAAGAATAAATCAAGCACATTTTCATTTGAATATTTCTGAAAATGATAAAACAAAAATACAAGAATTAAATCCAAAAGTGTAAAATGGACTAACTAACTATTATAGAATTTTAATGATAATAATTCATTTTTAGTCAATCTTTAAATTTTCAATTAATTCTCGTACTATTTGTTCCGTAATTAAAACACGGGTCAAGCATTAAACCTTTTCTGGTAATAAATATTGATTTACAAAGTATTTCGAACTTTCTAGATTAACGGCTACTGAAAAAATTGGATAAAATAGTTTCTATTATCGATAAATTAAATTTTTACGTTTTTTTCATGCATTTTATTAAATTTTGACAGGAGGCTAAGGTGGGGTTCCGATTCCCTTTAATCTAGTGGATCGAATCAGAGAGTGGCGACTGTCGATATTCGAGAATTCGAAAGTTCTTGATTACCGAGTAGCCCCTCTTGTTCTGACACATAAGAACCTTTCTACAAAAAAAATGATTGGATCCGATTGCGAACGATTGAAAAGAAATTTCAATCGTTCCCAATTGTGTTTCTTAATCGGGTCGCACCGATTCGGAACGATTGAGGCCGGCTATAGTTGCCTATCGTTCTCAATCGGGACTCGAGATGAAGTAAATCTGTTATTATGTTGCTGGCAGCACATTGATCTCACGGGAATTATTTGAAAAAGTGTATTCACTTTTTTTATATCTCTGTAAAAGATAACTTTTAACAATATGTAAAATTGTTCAATAATTCCCTCGCGATCAAGGAGCAGTCATCAACATATTTTGAAATAACTTATTTTGTAGTAATTTTCATTAGATTATCATATTATTTGTCATTAACATGTTAATTTGTTTAATCTGGTTGCGGCTTATTTTTTTTTAATTTTAATACCTAAGTATAATAATTAAACAGGTTATTACAAGTTATTTTTCAAATAAATTAACTATATTATTTTATTTTCATTTTGAAATTTAGGTTGCAAATTATATAAAAAACCCCTTCATCGGTGTAACGGGGTACCCGGGTATCACCTCCCTTATTTCAATTTTTTTAATTCTTAAGAAGAGAACTAACGTGCGGCGCATTAGAGATCAATTGTAGCTGCTTGCCAAATAGTTCTGTAGCACAGAAAATCCCAAGTCATATTTCCCACCCCGTGATAATAATTTTGAAAAACCCCTAAGACCAGTCCTACCATCTTTACCTGAACAAATCCGAAGACCTTCTACAGAAAACACTCAAAAATTTTAAAAATTTGAAATAATCACCCAAATCACCTTCAGAAAACCCCAGTTTATATTTCCAACCCCATGATAATATTAAACAACCCCCTAAGACCACCACTACTACTTTTACCTTAGCAAATCCCAAAAGCCTCTACGTAAAAAACTACAATAATTACAAATTTTTTAATAATTACCCCAGTCAACTTCAGAAAACTACAAGTTATATTCTCAATCCTATGATAATATTCAACAACCCCCTAAGACCGCCCCTTCCACTTTTGCCTTAATAAATCCGAAGAGCATCCAGGTAAAACACTCAACAAATTTCAAAATTTCAAATAATCACACAAGTTACTTTCAGAAAAGTTCGAACTATATTTCCAACCCCATTATAATATTCAATAATCCCCTAAGACCACCCCTTCCACTTTTGATTCGATAAATCCTAAATGTCTCCACGTAAAGCACTAAAAAAATATTTAAAAAATTGAAATAATCATCCAAGTCACCTTCAGAAAACCAAAAATTATATATCCAACCCCATAATAATATTTAACAGCCCCCTAAGACCACCACCACCACTTTTACCTGAACAAATCCGAAGACCCTCCACGTAAAAGACTCAAAAAATTCAAAAGATCACTGAATCCAACGTCAAAAACACCAAATTATATTTTCAACTGCACGCGTTTTTAGTCGGTCTTTAGGGTTAGGTTTCCGATCAACGTCTCTATGCACTTACCCGATTGAGAACGATTCAAACGCTTGTCCCGATTGAAAACGATTGAGAACGATGAACAAAATTTGTCCCTATTGATACCAATTCAAAACGATTCACCTGGTAATCGATCTCAATCGGGTCGAATCATTTTTTTCTAGACGGGAAGGAAAGAGATAGTTGCAGTCGATTGCTTCAAAACGATCCAACATTTGTGTTTAATTGCATACATATTATATTATGTATTAATTGTGACGTGTACAGTTGGGAGGATACCATCTGTACACGTGGAATTGTAAGTTAAAAATCTGATCGTATCAATTGAGACATGCACATTTGGGAGGGTACCGTCTGTACACGTGGACTTAAAAGTTGAAAACCTGATCCCATTATTGAAAACGTGCACGGTTAGGAGGGTACCATCTGTGTACGTAGACATTTGAATGAAAAGTCAGATCCTATCAATTGATATGCGCACAGTTGTGAGTCTCCTATGTGTGCACGTGGACTTGTAAGTTAGGCATGTTATCTTATCAATTGATACGTGCACAGTTCGGAGGGTACCATCTGGGTACGTGGACTTACAAAAATGTCTAATCCTACTAATTGACGCGTGCACAGTTGGGAGTCTCCTATCTTTACACGTGTACAGTTGGGAGTCTCCCATCTATGCACGTGCACAGCTGGGAGTATCCCATCCGTGCATGTGGACGTGTCAGTTGAAAATCTCATAGTATTAATCTAAACGTGCACGTTTGGAAGTCTCCCATCTATGCACGTGGACTTGTGTGTTGACAACCCGAACGTATCAATGGAGAAGTGCACAGTTGGGAGTCTCCTATCTGGGCACGTGCACAGCCGGGAGTCTTCCATATGTGCGCGTGAACAGTTGCTAAGGTACCATCTGTGCACGTCTAAATTTCGACGTGCACAGTTGGGAGTCTCCCATCTGTGCACGTGCACAGTTAGGAGTATCCTATCTGTGCACGTGCAAAGTTGTGACAGCGGCTTACATCGTGCACAGTTGTACCACCGGCCCTCGACGTGCAAAGTTTGGCAAGTGCACAGTTGTTCCGTGCACAATTTTACCTCTCACCAATTTCTACGTGCACAGTTGGGAGTATCCCATCTGTGCACGTGGACCTGCAACTTTCAAATCGAATCGTATTATTTAAGACGTGCACAGATAGTACCCCTGGCGCAGTTCACGTGCAGAGATGGGAGACTCCCAACAGTGAATGTAGAAAAGTAGACGTGCACAGATGGCCTGTGTACAGTTGTGCCTGTGGCCAATAACGTGCACAGTTGTACCAGTGGCCACCGACCTGCACAGATGGGCTCGTGCACAGTTGCTCCGTGCAAAGTTGTACCCTTCCCGTCGACAAGCTGTAATCTCTTTAGTTGCCTAAAGGAGTCAAACTACGATTGCTTTTGAATCAATAACTGAGAAGCTTACTTTCAAAAGGGCATATATCCACTTATGCTCTTTGTTGGTAAATCGAGAAAAACGTTTTACAGCATATATAAAAGAATTAGGGTTTCTGGCTTCCTACATTGTTTGGGTCCTAGGTCACGTACCAAATTACCAGAAGTTTGTATTCTCATTATCTCGTTATCTCATTATCTCATTATCTCATTATCCAGAGACTGGATGCATGCTCTTTTGCTGGCCAAGCAAATGTTTAACTTACTTTTAATATGGGATGGAAACATTTTTTTGAGGAAACTTCTACATAGGTTGATAGGGCTTATCCTAAAGATATGATGAACGCAAAAAAAAAAAAATTTGAAAAGTGGATTTACGCCCTTTTGAAAGTAAGCTGCGCCTGTGATTGCTTATTTAGATATTGCGAAATAAAGTGCGAATTGTATTCATCATGATTACTTTAATATTTGAAGGGCAACACCGCATAAGGGCGTCAGTGCCGAATTTCAGAAATGCGTTCCATTGGCCTAAAATGATATTTTTAACCTAAGTCATATTTCTGTGAAAGATTATGGTCAGGTTCGATTTAAGAGTGGGTCAAAATTCATGTTTGGTACTTTTGTTAATAAAATAATTCAATATTTTTGCCCGTTCTTTTCACAATTTAATAGAGCTAAGTAATAGTTTAAAAGTACATTTTCATTCTTTAATTTCTTCATAAAATAAAAAAGTTATGCAACTCTTTGTGTGTCCACATTTTCGTTTTTGGGGACGCATCGCACCATTGATAAGGGGTTTTCTCGGATGCGACTGCTTCTTTTAGGATGTTTATTTCGCGGTTTGATAAAGTTAAGTAATAGCTTGAAAGTACTCTCTTGTTTTTCTTCTAAATGCAAAAATAAAACAGTTACGCAACTTTTTAGGTGTCAAAATTTGAAATTCTAGGTTGCGCCGCTATTTTACAAGGGTTTTCTCGCACATGTTTATTTTTTTTTTTTGGAGCGCTCTTTTCGAGATTCAATACAGATAACCAATAGCTCGAAGGTACCTTCTTCTTCTTTTTTTTAAATTTTAAAATAAAAAAGTTATGGAACTCTTTATGTATCAAAATCACATTTTTTGGGGATGCGCCGTTCCTTTGACAAAGGTTTTCTCGGAGATGGATGCTTCTTTCAGGATGTTAGTTCCATGGATCGATAAAGCCTAACAGCACCTCGAACTGTTTTCGTATTTCTTTTTTTTTTAAATTAATTGCGTGAAAGTTCTACAGTTTTTTGTTCCTCCTGTAAAATTCGGGTTTTGGCACTTACGCCCTTATGCGGTGTTGCCCTTCATTTGTTCCTGATTTCGCATTTAATTTTTTCCTTTGCTACTGTTAAGTACCCAGCTTATAAGCGATATAATAATAATAATACTCCCTATATAATCATTATATATGTAGAATAATCAATATTATGTAATAGCGCATGTGCTTCTTGTAGCTTGTATGACTAGTAGAAGGCTCTGGAAGCCTGGAAGCTCTAATCGATAAACCACCCCTTTTGGGCGGCGGCGAGTTAGTCTCGTCCATCTCGTCTTGTCAATCAGTAGTCTCTCTCGACGTTTATTGTAATCATTGAATAAATACTGAATAAAATTATACTATATCTGATTCCAAAGTGTTTAGAATCAGTGGCGATCCTGACCCATAACATTTTCTGGCGATCCTGCCAGGATAGTGACAAAACGACTGGGCTTCTACGGTTGCCAAGAAGTCAAAACTGCACTATCTTTGAGACGAATCTGGAAGGATTTTTACAAAAATCTAAAACAGAAGAAAAATATTGGAAAGAAGGAACCAAGGATTTCTACGGAAACCCGAAAGAAGGAAAGATTTCTACGGAAATCAAAGAAGACAAAAAGGAACTCTACGGAGTTCGACAGAGAATTCTACGGAATTCTGAAAGCTAAAAGAGAGAAGAAACTATTGCAAAAATAAGAATTCAAAAAGACGAGAGAGTTCTACGGAACTCAAGACGAGGACTCCGGATTTTTGCTACGGCATAATTCGTCAACTGAAAATATTGGAAGAAGTAAGATTAACAAAATCCAAAGCAAAGAAAACTTCAAAAAGAAAAAGTAAGAAAGAATTTGAAAACAAAAGTTTAAAAGGAAAAGTATTATTTATTGTTTGGTAGTGTCTGAACCAAGTAGGGCACTATATTACGGAAAACAAGTAAATAAGAAATTCTACTCAAGAATTTATTGGGAACGTCATATAGACGGTAAAGCCTAGAGCAACCTAATCAGTGGTTTAAGACTCAGAAGCAGAAGCAATAACGAGGTAGCAGTGATCAACGCAGAATCACAGCGCAGCCAACGCCCAAGTATTGATCTCTTTGGACGTCTACGGTCTCCAGAGAAAAGGGGTAAAACAAGAAGAAGATATTGTATGTAAAGAAGATTTAAAATTAAGAAGTGCCAATTATAAGTTTATAAACATTGTACGGATTAATTGATTTGACCTACAAATTTATAACATTTTAATGTTATAAATTCTGTATTCAAACTATTGTAATCCTTAGGCTTGCGACGCTACACACGCTTACGGTGCTCCCTGGCCTCTGTGTTCCTCAATAAACAATTAACTACTTTAAGTTTATTTGCACGTGGGTCCAGCCCTGTCAGATAATCTTATTGCTTAAACGGGAAAAATTGTCACGCAATTCAACAAGAAAATTAGTCAGCAGAAAGGAAATTTGGAAAGAAAATTTAGGCAATCTAAAGTTCGAGTATTATAGGATTTAAACTTGAAATCAAAAACTGGCATTTGAAAATTATCGGGAAAATAAAAATTACGCTACTGAGACAGACTCATCCGCGGACTCAGATTTGACGGAAATTATCAATCAAATCAATAACCCGTTCCTAACAGCAGAAAATATGTCCCCAAATTCCTCCCCAACTAGATCCCAATCTCCAACCCAAATTACCACAGATGAATTGCTCAAACTGATATTGTCCAGGATAAGTGGATTAGAGACTAACTTAAACACTTTAGCAGGGGAAAACGATAGGCGTATGCTGGAGATTCAAAAAATAGGGAAAGCAGTAGGAATGAAAGGAGAGATAGTGACCGATAACCCCGATATAACAAGCGATGAGAGCGAGGGAGAAGAGAAAAGGCGCGTACCGTGTGACACTAACCCAGTTCATGTAATCGATAGGTCAGTTAACCCTCCAACCGTACCACCCTCCGGTTCAATCGATTTACTGACGGCCAAGGAAATAATTAAAACTATAAAAGAAATGAACGGCTATGACGATATAGGTATAGAAGACTTTATAAAATCCGTAAAAAGAGGAAAGAAAATATGTAGTCAACCCGACCTTTTAATGGACTTTATCATAGCCGAGAAAATAAAGGGTAACGCCGAGAAAGCAATTAGGTATACAAGAATAAATTCTTTTGATGAATTATATAACGCGCTACGACAGAATTTGTCACAATTAGGTTCTGTCTCAGCATTGAGAAGCAAATTAGAAAACGTTAAACAAGGACAAACAGAATCAGTACAAAATTTTAATTTAAGATTTCGACAGGTAGTTAATGAATTAAAATACGCAGTACAAAGTAAACATACAAATCGGACGGAAAGAAAAGTTGCCTTAGACATTGAAGATGGAGAATGTTTAAAACGGTATTTGTTAAATTTAAAAAGGGAAATAGGACTTCAGGTGAAAGCTCAAAAACCCTGTAGTTTGACGGAAGCACAAAATTCGGCTGTAGAAATGGATATATGGCTAAGGGAAGCTCAACCAATTCGATCGCAACCATTTAATAAAACCATAAATCAGTTTCCACGACCACAATTATTAACATCTACACCTAGACCTCGGGCAAATACGACACCATTCTCATTTAAGACACCAAACCGAAATTTACCACTAGTAGATCAATCACAAATAAAATGTCATAAATGTAGAAAGATGGGACACTTCGCGGCCCAATGCTATGTTCAACCCCAAAACTTTCGGAGTGTCCTAAGTCCCAAGAGACCACCTCAAGCACAGGTGAGAGTAACGAAGGATTTAGACTCTTCGGAGAACCAAGGAGAGGAAAATTGTTTAGAATATCAGGAAATGACACAAGAAGAAATTCAAGAACAGATAGATTACGAAGAGAATGCAGAATATCAGCAATATCTGGACGGTTGCAGTCCATACAAGGAAGAAAAGCCGACGGAAGAAAATACAGGTTGTTAGTGGATTCTGGGTCTTCGCTGCATTTAATAAAGGAATCAGTTTTAAATCAACCGACGTATCAATTCATAAAAAACTTTGTAATGGGAAACGACAAATACCAATCAAATAAGGCAACACATATTACCTATTTAGGAAAAAATCACCTCTTTCACATAGTTGATGACGATTTTCCCCTTCCGGAAGGAGGAATAATAGGCTTACCTTTCTTTAAAATGTACCAAAGATATGCCCTTACCACAAATTATTCAATTTTAGACAATAAAAAGCTAACATTAAATGATGATGGAGAATACATCTCACAACACTCAAGTTTAATTTGTCAAATTAAAATAGAAGAAAGTAATCAAGACGTTTGGATAGAAAATCAAGAAGGAATATCGGATGGTATTTACCAAATAAGAAATAATAAAATAACTTTACCAACATTTAATTATAACACAAAACCCATAGAAATACGAAAAACTATAAATTACGAAAGAATAATGGCTATTGAGTCAAGAGATCAGATTTATAATTGAAGCACTCAGAGGAAAAATGTGACACAGAGAGTTTTGTGGAAAAA
>CAKNXH010060262.1:91743-106472 GCA_932178445.1 Andricus quercusramuli
TATACTGTTTTTCCACAAAACTCTCTGTGTCACATTTTTCCTCTGAGGGCTTCAATTCTAAAAAAGAAAACAAATTAGGATCAGAAAGATTAATCGAATTATTGAAAATTTCAAAACTAGATCACATTGAAAATCAAATCAAAGAAGAAATCAAAAAAGTAATAGATAAATACAACGAAATATTTACTTTAGACTCAGACCCACTACCATGCACAACATTAACCGAACATAAAATCACCCTAAATTCAGGGAGGGTAATAAACCTTAGATCACACAAATTACCCGAGAAACATAGAGAATTTGCATTAGAAGAAACACAAAGATTATTACATAAAGGAATAATAAGACATTCACAATCACCATTCAACTCATCATTATGGGTAGTCCCCAAGAAGGGAAACAAATTAAGATTGGTAGTAGACTATAGACAGATCAATAAAGATACGGATCAGGACGCTTACCCTCTTCCAGTAATAGACGATATACTAGATCATTTAGGTCAAGCTAAATTCTTTTCCGCGTTTGACATGAGTGCCGGTTTCCATCAGATCCCGATGGAAGAAAGATCAAAAAAATATACAGCTTTTTCAACTTCCCGAGGGCATTTTGAATACAATAAGATGCCCTTTGGCCTCAAAAATACTCCAGCTACGTTCCAGCGAATGATGGACAACGCTTTTAGAGGACTTATAGGAAAAGAATGCTTCATCTATATTGACGACATCGTCGTATTTGGGAAAACCCTGGAAGAACACAATAGAAATTTGGTCACTGTCTTTGAAAGAATTAAAAAATTAGGACTGCGATTAGAACCATCTAAATGTGAATACCACAGACCAGAATTGGAATATTTGGGTCATTTATTAACAAAAAATGGAGTTAAACCAAACCCGGCGAAAACAGAAGCTATTAAAAATTTAAAAACGCCAACAACAGTTAAAACAATACAATCATTTTTAGGACTAGTTGGATATTATAGAAAGTTTATAAAAAAATTCTGCACCATAGCCAAGCCTTTGACCAACTTAATACGGAAGGATACAATATTTGATTGGACACCTAGATGCCAAGAAAGCTTTGAAAAATTAAAGGAACTTTTATGCAAAGCACCAGTACTACGATTTCCAAATTTTAAAGAAGAATTTACACTTACAACAGACGCCTCGAATCAAGGATTAGGAGCAGTATTATCTCAAAATGAACATCCATGTTCATTTATCTCAAGAACATTAAGTAAAGCAGAAGAAAATTATAGCACAACCGAAAAAGAATTATTAGCAATTTTTTGGGCTTGCAAAAGATTACGTCAATATCTATTAGGAACCAAATTCAAACAGACCATAAAGCTTTAGTCTGGTTACATAATGTAAAAGACCCTAGTTCAAGATTACTTCGATGGATATTAAGACTCGAAGAGTATAATTACGAAATAGTATATGTGAAAGGAAAAGAAAACAAAGCAGCTGATTGTCTTTCGAGACTTTTCCCACTTCAAGGCCAAGAAATAGATAATGATTCGGATACAACTGTACCATTAGACAGTAGTGACTCTGATAATGAAATTGATAATAAAAAACCTATACTGAAAAAACCTGTAATTACCGAACAAAGAGTATTAGGAGATAAGGAAAAGGTAAAAATTAAGGAACCATCAGAAGATGAAGAAGAAGAAGATGAAGAGGAAGAAGAGGAAGAAAAGGAAGAAGAAGATAATCAACTATATAAAGGATTTTTAGAATGGAAAGAAAACCCAGTAACGAACAATAAAGGTAAAATTAAACCAAACGCTGAAGGAAAACTTTGGAAATCAATAAATAAAGCAGGCATGCCCGATTATAATGAGGAAAATTGGATACGTTATTTAGGATTATTGATAACAGAATTCAGAGATAGAGGATTAACAATAGTAAGATTGATTTTTGGAGACCCAACCTTTACCCCAATTGAAAATGAAACTCTTTTGGAAATATTACAATACATATCTAATTTTTACCCTGAAATAGGATTTCATATATGTTTCAATAAAACCAGAGAATTAACTAAAGAAGAAAAGAAAACCATAATTAAAGAAGCTCACGCTAATCACCTTGGAGAGAAAAATACAATACAAAAAGCAAGAGAAATCGGTGAATGGAAGAATATGGATGAAGAAATTAAGAAATATGTAAAAGCATGCCCTATTTGCCAATTGCAAAAGACAACAAGAATTACTAATCAAGCACAATCAATCATTCCAGACACACCTACTAACCCTAACGAAAAAATCGCATTAGATGTTTTTGGTCCGTTGCCAGAAACGAAACTAGGTAATAAATATATTTTAAGTATTCAAGACAGATTAACAAGGTATACAGTTTTAATACCTATGAAAAATGAAACCGCAGAAACCATAATTGAAAGTATGATTGATCATTATATATATACATTCGGAGCCCCTAAAACAATACTCACTGATCAAGGAACAAACTTTTTATCGGAATTAATGCAACAATTTGAAGATGCATTAAATATCAAGCATATAAAGACAACATCTTTCCACCCACAAGCAAATGGTGATATAGAAAGAATGCATTCCACTTTAAAAAATCTCATTAAAACATCAATGGAAGATAATGGTAAACAATGGGATGAAAATTTGAAATTCATTACATTTGTAATTAATACAATGAAAAATACAAGTACAGGCTTCTGACCCTTCGAGATGACTTTCGGAAGAGATCCTAATATTCCATCAGCAATACCAAGATCACCAACGCTTACTTATGCAGAATTGGTAAAAAAATGGAAGGCTAAACATGATAATATCATTAAAAAAACTAAAGAAAGAATACAAATCGAACAAGAAAAAACTAAGAAACGTCTGGATAAAAACATAATCAAGAGTCACTCGGTTTATAAAATAGGTGATCAAGTAAAATGAAAAAATAACACAAAACAAAATAAATTAGACCCGAGCTGGAAGGGTCCGGGAATGGTTACAAAAATTATAAAAAATAATAATTTGAAAATCAAGCTTGAAGGTAAAACGCTTCAAATTCACATCGATCAAGTAATGCCGTTTTATGTTCCAGAAAAATGATGATACTGATACTATGGATGTTAATGATAACGACACAAGCAAACTATAATCTACGAGAAGTTTATGGAAACTTCTATCTGGAGGAAATTAGCAAAGCATATCTATACCACGAGGAATGGAAACTAATGATAGGAATAAATTTAACCACAAATGAAAATAGCTTTCACGATTTGGAGCGAGTAATTGATTTAGTGGAACAAACATGTGAAAATGAATGTATAGCAAAGAACGAAATAAGATTAGTAAGACATAAAATTAACAAATTAATAACTAAAACTACAATTTTGCACAAATTACTAGGAAAACAAAGACATAGAAGAGGACTAGCTAATTTCATAGGTGATATTTCAAAAACCCTTTTTGGAACCCTGACGGAATCGGACTTAAACGAAATAAATACAGAATTCGGCAAATTATATAATAATAACACAGGACCACAAAATGGTTTAGAGAATCTACTGGGATTCTAATAGGTGTACTTTATGTTTTTGAGGTCGCTGAATACGAATCCGTTCGCAGAATTGAGCCAGCACGTCAGGATTTGCAGTAAAATTCAAAAAATGGTTAAAATGTCTATTTTCTGCATACATTTCGGTCCCAAACTCACAAACCCTAAACCAACGAACCCCGAACCCACAAAACCCAAACCCACAATCCTCAAATATAATACCGATTGAGAAATTGGTATTGTAGGATGTGAGGTTTTCGGGTTTGTGGGTATGGAAATGTGGGTTTGCTGGCGAGTAGAATTTGAAGATTTTAGGTCTGCTAATGTCAAGGTGTTGTTTTGAAGTCTGACTAAAGCTTTCCCTTTGGTCAAATTTTGTTAGATAAGTTTTCATGATACTATTCCAAGTTTACATGCCTTTCACGATGAGTTGCTTTTTTAACGTAAGTCCCCTTTCCTCTTACGATGGGGTGCTTGTTTAGCGTGATTCCTCTTGCCTCTCACAATGGGGTGCTCATTTAGCGTGAATCCCCTTGCCTCTCACAATGGGGTGCTTGTTTAGCGTGAGTCTCCTTGCCTCTCACAACGGGATGCTTATTCACCGTAAGTCCCCTTGCCTCTCACGATGGGGTGCTTGTTTAGCGTGAGTCCCCTTACCTCTCATAATGGGGTGCTTGTTCAGCGTGAGTCTCCTTGCTTCTCATGACGGGGTGCTTATTCAGCGTGAGTCCCCTTGCCTCTCACGAGGGGGTACTTGTTTAGCGTGAGTCTCCTTGCCTCTCACGAGGGGGTGCTTATTCAGCGTGAGTCCCCTTGCCTCTCACGAGGGGATGCTTATTCAGCGTAAGTCCCCTTGCCTCTCACTATGGGGTGCTTGTTTAGCGTGAGTCCCCTTACCTCTCATAATGGGGTGATTGTTCAGCGTGACTCTCCTTGCCTCTCACGACCAGGTGCTTGTTTAGCGTGAATCCCCTTGCCTTTCACGATAGGGTGCTTGTTTAGCGTGAGTCCCCTTGCCTCTCACGACGGGTTGCTTATTCAGCGTGAGTCCTCTTGCCTCTCAGGATGGAGTGCTTGTTTAGCGTGAGTCCACAAGCTCCATTCCTACAAACCCAAAAACCTCACATCCTACAATACCAATTTCTCAATTGGTATTATATTTGAGGTTTGTGGGTTTGAGGTTTGTGGGTTTGTGGGTATTGGGGTTTGGGGTTCGTGGGTTTAGGGTTTGTGGGTTTGGGACCGAAATGTATAAAGAAAATCGGGAGTTTCAGCGATTTTTTGAATTTTACTGCAAATCCTGACGTGCTGGCTCAATTCTGCGAACGGATTCGTGTTCAGCGACCCCAAAAACATAAAGTACACCTATTAGAATCCCAGTAGACTCCCTGAATCATTTTGTGGACCTGTGTAATGAAAGAATAGTCTCCGTTTTGAAAAACAAAACAAAGATCTTCAAAGTAATGTTAGATACAGACCGTGAAGTGGTAGATAGGATTGCACTGGGATCTCAAATAATTAAAGGCAATACGAAAGATAATTTTATTAATACTAAATTAATTTTAATAAATATCTTAATTGACGAACTAAACGAAAATATAAATATAGCAATAGATGCTATCAATAATGGTAGATATGGAATTATACATCCACAGATTTTAACACCCGAAATTTAAAAAAATACTTTAGAAGAATTTGAAATGCAACATAGAACAAAATACCATTTCAGAGAAGACTACCAAGGAATTCTCAATGTCAGTTCGGTCGCAGTGGCGGTGGTAGGTGGATTGCTAAGTTACGTGGTTAATATTCCGATTGTCGAAAACGAAGAAGGATCTGTAAAAAGAATAATCCGTATACCAAACAAATTTGGTAAAATATTCCTTTCCATAATTCCTGACCATGACTTGATAATCGACTTCGAAGACAGTTACGTACCGACCGATAAAGAGACAATTAACAAATGTAAACAAATAAATAGACATTTAATATGCAAAAGAAGTCAGCCAAATTAAAAAATTAATGAAACAAACACCGTTAGCCAGTACTGGGCGAATGCCCGATTATCTGTACTGGTGACCAGTACTGGGCGAGTACTGCGCCTGTGGTGAACTCCGGCGGAGTGCGGAAATTTCCACCTGGCTCGAAGTTTGGCACAGCAGTGCGCCGGGACTGGGCCGAACTCTGGCTTTTCCTTTTAAAACATGTTTTGCCGTAGTAAAGGTAACACTGGGCCCAGTGATACGCCTTTGCTGGGCCAGACTCCAGCGTCTCCTATTGAAACATGTTTTGCTAGAGTAATGACGAAGTTTGGAACGACAGTAATGCGCCGCGTCTGGACCGATCTCTGGCTTTTACTCATAAAACATGCTTTGCCGTGATAAAAGTGACACTTGATCCAGTAATGTGCCATCACTTTGCCAAGAATCGGCGTTAGGTCGACAAATTTGAATAGCCAATATAGGCAGCCAGTACGGGCACAACACTGAGGCGATTAAAATGCCGATATTGGCCCAATAACATTAGCCGATCTTTGGCTACCGAAATTGGACCAAGCCTGGGCCGTGTGTTCAGTTCCGGCAATTCGCACTTGGGTACTTGGGTACCTTGATCTATCGCCTAGCAGTCGGGAGTCTTGACCATTGCGCTAAACCTACGAGTTGAAATTTGATGAAAAAGCCATCCTCACAAGCTACAGCTCAAAAAAGTTAAAACACTAAATTTTAAACTCTCTTTTTGTAATTATATATTTATTATCATGCGACGTTATGTAAAAGTAAAATATACAATCTGTTAACAGGAATATGAATAAAATAATTTTTTAATACATTATTTATAGCAATTACAATTTTTCTTCGTGTAACATTTCGTTTTTTCGCGTTTAGACTACTTTGCAACTTTCTACAATGACAGGAAATGCGATTTTTTAGGAACATTTAAAATTTTTAACGACGGAACTTAGAAATTTGATCGTGAACTTTGACAATTTTTCAATAACAATTTTTTTCAAAATTCCGTGTAGGATTAGGTTTTTAGGTGTTTTAGAACATTTTACAACGTTTAAGCTTGACATAAAATGTAATTTTTTCTGAACATTCACAATTAAAAACAGGGAACAGGAAAAAAGTTATATTTGCGACAGTTGTATTTATAGTTCTCAGATATTTTAGAACACATAAACCATATTTTTAAACGCATGACAAATTTTTTTTTAATATTTATACTCTCGGCATAGTACTGAGCCGATCGTGGAGCCAGCCTTCAGCCAGTACTGAGCGGCTGGCCGATTATCTGTACTGATGACCAGTATTGGGCCAGTACTGCGCCTGTGGTGAACTCTGGCGGAGTGCGGAAATTTCCACCTGGGTCGTCGGCTCACCAGTGGATACCAATAACGGCCCAACTTCGGCTGTCAATATTGCACCGTGATCTGAATAAATGCTCTGGCCTGTACTTGGCACCTAATTCCGGCCCTTGCTAGGCCAGACTCTGGCTCTGCCTATTGAAACATGTTTAGCCAAAGTAAAGACGAAGTTTGGAACAGCAGTGTGCCGAGTTTGGGCCAAACTCTGGCTCTTCCACTTGAAACATGCTTTGCCGTAGTAAAAGTCAGACTGGGCCCAGTGATGCACCTTTGCTGGGCCAGACTCGGGCTTTTCCTATTAAAACATGTTTAGCCAAAGTAAAGACGATGTTGGAAACAGCAGTACGCCGAGTCCGGGCCGAACTCTGGCTTTTCCTCTTAAAACATGGTTTGCCGTGATAAAAGTGACACTTGGTCCAGTAATGTGCCATCACTAGGCCAAGCATCAACCGTAGATCGACAAATTTGAATAGCCATTGTAGGCAGCCAGTACTGGTACAACACTGGGCCGATTAAAATGCCGATATTGGCCCAATATCGTCAGCCGATCTTTGGCTGCCGAAATTGGACCAAGCCTGGGCCGTGTGTTTCAGTTCTGGCAAATTCGCACTTGGGTGACCTTCATCTTAAGACACTTGAAGAGTATACGAAAGCAGAATCCAATCTGTCGATTCTTTCGGAAGTTATTGTGCCAACAAAATAAAAATCTACATACATACATACATACATACATAAACACATACATACAGTAAGACACATTCGCAAAAACCTGTTTTTTGGGTTCAGAATGTCTCAAAAAGTGGACATTTGACAAAAACGGAGGTTGTCAAATTTCACACAAATCTAATACCTTCTCTGATGAGAATGTAAAAAATTAACGTTTACGAAACCTAGCAAAATTTCTGTATTGACAATTTTTTACCAAGATTTGATAACAAAACACATTTTCTAAAAACATAAGCCAGCCTTTTCGATTCTTCTATGAATTTCTGTTACACACCTTGTAACAAAACTTATAAAAAATCTCAACATTTGTGAAACCCAGCAAATATTTTTTGCCGACCCCCTCTTGAAAATGCGTCAATGCATGCACGTGAAGATGGCGTAATGTGGCCGCTTCCAGCCCAGTGACGTTCGCACATGCGCACTCCACCACCAGGCCTACATGAAAATTTACGCCCGCGACATGAAACTTGACGCCTTATAATTACGGTTTATAATGACTGTTGTCACCTGCAATGCTCGCGGCCACCGTGTATGGATAACAGCGGTAAAATACGAACTCTAAGTCGAGAAGAGGTTCAAGTCTTCCAAGCTCAAATTAAAGATAAGATTTCAGGCTCGATGTCATATAATTTTCAGATTTTTGAAAAACGTTCCCTAGGGCGTGATAAAAGTTAAAGTTGAGGTAGAAAATTTGAGAAAATGTAGAATTTTGTTTTGAAACTTCTCACGTGACGCTTTCCACGTCAAAAAAATCAATCTTGGCAGCCATCTCATCGATTTTAATAAAACCCAGTATTGTTGTGGTACTTTATGGGTCATGTTTTTTGGCCGAAGGATTTTCAAAAATTTTGAAAATTCTGGACGTGACGCCATTTTGAAATTTGAGGTCGACTTTTTTTTTAATTGTAATATCGCCGACAATTTTTTTCGGATTTCAATGAAACTTATAGGCATTTTGTAAAACAAGATGCTGTTTTATATCAAATATGGAACAAACAAAATGTTCAAATTTTTCATAAAAAAAAACTCAAAAAAAAATTTTGATTCAATTTTTGACGAATTTTGCTATTTTTGATTTTTGATTTTTTTTTAGAATAATATTCCTTGTTTTTTGATCTTTCATTTCAAAAAAAAAAACTTGATGGACACTCATCTGGTTCGCGAGTTATGAACATTTAAAGAGCGACATTCGAGTCGAATGCTTGTGCCACGCAGTAGCTAGGCGGGCAGCAGGCATTGGCATTATACAATACACCGTTGCAACGCTGCAGTCTCAAGCATTCCTGTTTACTCAATTATTTTTCTCTCTCGCTTAGAATATTTTCGCTTAGGGGCAGATTTTTGTGTTCGAAATATTTTTGATGTTGTGTCAGGAGCAGCAGAATATATTTTGCAACGGATTTGATGGTTATTGATCGGTATGAAGGAATGAAATCATCTCGTACCATCAATTGTCTGAGCTATCAGGAAACGATCGCGAAGAAATTTGCCATGGTTCTCATATTCACTTTTTGCACAAAAAATGAATTTTACTTTTGGCATAGCGCTGATGACCCAATCGTACAACAAGGAAGCCGTGGTACAAGAGGATTTAATTCCTTGATACGAATCAATAACCATCAAATCTGTTGAAAAATATATTCTGCTGCTCCTGATACAAAATCAAAAATGTTTCGGATACAAAAATCTACTCCTAAACGGAAGAATTCTGAGCAAAAAAAAATTAAGTTAACAGGAATGCCCGAAATTGCAGCGTTGCAACGGTGTATTGTGTAATGCCAATGCCTGCTGCCCGCCTAGCTGCTGTGTGGCACAAGGATTCGACTGGAATGTCGCTCTTTAAATATTCATAACTCGCGAATCAGATGAGTGTCCATTAAGTTTTTTTTTTAAATGAAAGATAAAAGAACAAGGAATATTATTCTAAAAAAAAATCAAAAATCAAAAATAGCGAAATTCGTCAAAAATGGAATCAAAAAATGTTTTTAAGTTTTTTTTGTGAAAATTTTGAAACTTTTTTTTGTTCCATATTTTATATAGAACAGCATCTTCTTTTACAAAGTGCCTATAAGTTTCATTGAAATCCGAAAAAATTTTCGGAAATATTACAATTTAAAAAAAAAACGAACACTGCGTTTCATAAAAATCGATGAGATGGCTGCCAAGATTGATTTTTTTGACGTGGAAAGCGTCACGTGCTGTATTATTTTCAGAAGGTCAACAAAATATTTGTTGGGTGAAAAAGCCTGAAATACAGTTATTGTTGTATTATTTCTCTCGCGTCTCTACATTGTTTGTATTTTCTTATTACATGTGAATCGCCGAGGAGGTTGACGGACCTAGCATATGACAAAAGAATGATTATCAAACTTGGTAGGTGGACTAAGAAATCGAACTTTTGATAGCAGTGAAGAGAACTGATGTTTCTGAATTCAAGAACGTTTAAAGACGTCTAGATATTACCTCTGTCATCACTTGATACTTGATACTAGAATACAGCGATGAGAAGCCTGATCATATGACCTACCATAAGAGATGCTTTATTACTTCTTTAGATACCTTTCTTGCCTATACTATTCGATTGGCTTCGAATAATTTTTTATTTTAACTTCCTCTTTATCTTTAAGTTCTAGAAGATTCTAGGCTGGAGAATAATGCTTTTACGAATTATTTACGCACTAAATGAATAAAGACGGGACTTTTTCATCGAGTTTATTATCCATAAGGAAGCAATTAATAAAACTGCCGTTTACAGTTGCATCTTTTTGCGCCTTGAATGAATGTTTATCTTATCTTGAATCTGTTTACATGAATTCGGCTCTTACAATTGCGCAATATCATCATTCTGTGACGTCATCAGGACGCTCCGAGAATGTTCTAGAAACTTAGCAGAATGGCCTCGATATTAGCCTCACACGGATACACACAAAATCAGATTTCTAGAAAAACAAATGAATTTTCAAACCGAAAAAGAAAAAAAAATGCAATGAAATTTTCAAGCCAAGAAGACGATTTTTCAACAAAACGGGATGACTTTTGAACAAAATTGTTGAATTTTTAACAAAATAATTTAAGTGGCGATGAAATAATAAAATTTTTAACCAAAAAGGATGAATTCTTGGCCAGAAATTTAGTAGTAGACTTTTCAGACGAAAAGAATGAACTTTAGGCCAAGAATAGTTGGATTTCCTTATTGAATCCTATTAATTCAGTTTGCTCCTACACGGAAAAAATTTATCCGTAAAAAAGTCACGAACTAGTAGCTAGGTCTCGGATATGAGAAAAATTCATTCTATTAATTCAGTTTGCTCCTACACGGAAAAAATGTATCCATAGAGAAGTCACGAACTAGTAGCTAGGTCTCGGATATGAGAAAAATTCATTCTATTAATTCAGTTTGCTCCTACACGGAAAATTTATCCGTAAAAAAGTCACGAACTAGTAGCTAGTTCTCGGATATGAAAAAAATTCATCGGATATTGATGTATTCTCGTAAATAATCTGAGAAATTTGACAAAGAATTGACGAACTCGATGTGAACATTCTAAAACGGTTCGTCACCTTTTTTTACGTGAATGATTACAAAAATATTACGAGTGATCGAGAAAAGATTCTCAAAGTACTCACGAGCTTACCCGACAAATCTGGGAACTAGGAAGTAGGTTCGCCGCGCACACACGCTTGCCTAAAGGTGCGGTGCGTATGTGTGCATGTATGTGTGCTTCTAACTCGTCGGATGAGTGACTAGAAGTTTTATAATACCTATTTTGTTTGGCCTCGATGGCTGCGCCCGTTTACGCACTCCTGGTTTATTATTAGAAACTTGGTGAGTCAGCAGTCTTTGAGGGTTCGAATCTTCTGAGTTGCGAATTTAGAAATTAAATCGCACACATAAAATTTTTCCTTTTTATATTTCAGCCTGAAATTTTCAGGAACTATTCGTAGGAAATTCGAACTGTTCGTAAAAAACTGCGAAATTTATTCATACATTTCTCATAGAAATAAAGATGCAATGTTTCATTTTTTGATCTCGTATCCGAGACCTAGCTACAAGTTCGTGATTTTTCCACGGATAAATTTTTTCCGTGTAAGTGGAAAAACAAGAAAAAAATTTGTAGACTACAGAATATTAGTTTGCAATTAACATTGTAATTCATTTCTAATATTTTTTGTTAAATCATGTTACAAAACTGGAAATTTTGAATGGAAAAAGTGAATTTTCCATTGCAACAAATTAGGTTCTGAAGAAACTATGAAATTGTACGTCTGCAAAACTAAATGCTTACTGTTATCAGCTTATTTTATTATCTAAAACTAATTTCACTAAAGTGCCACGTTTAGTTGATTAACAGGCTTTATATTTTATGTGTATGTACGTTCCTTAAGTTTATGAAACCTTAGTAAAATGGGGAAGAGTTGGGTTTCGTGACAATCCTCACGCTATCTTACATGGGCGGCTGGGGAGGGAGGGGGCTGAAAATGTCAGAAAATCTCACATAACTTGTGGATGACCTCTTGTTTGTTTGTTCGTTTATTATTTTATTATGAATTTGTGATTATTACATTGAACACTAATACTCATATTATTATACGTACTACTAATAGTAGATACACTGGGTCATAGCGCGGGCTTTGATTGGTCGATAGGCGTGGCCTAAAATGAGGAGTGGGGGAAGGAAAGGGGGCGTGGCCTTTTCTGACTGGCCGAGGGGCGTGGCCTAATTACAAAATGGCGCCCATTAGGGGGCGTAGCCTCCTAATGGAGATGGCGCTAATTAGGGGTGTGGTCTAATTACAAAATGGCGCTAATTAGGGGTGTGGCCAAATTACAAAATGGCGGTTATACTAATTAATCGAATAAATTTTTCTGAGTTGGAAAAGGGGAGGGGTCACACATGATTCCATCGAGTGGATGATTCTCACCTGTAAAAAAGGGAGGGGGCCCCACCCCCTCCCATCGAATGAATGTGTCGATGTTTGAGAATGGGAGGGGGCCCCACCTCCTCCCTGTGCGAACCTGTGAAGATTCATGAATGGACATGTTGCGCCTCGAAAAGGGGAGGGGGCCCCAACCCCTCCCTGTTATTCCAAGAGCAAAGGACGATTTGGAAAAGGAGATAATTAATTATCCTTATTTTCTATCTATCTAGGTTGGAAAAGGAATTATAAACAAAGCTACAATTAATTTAATTCACTAATTAGAATATAAAATTATCCTAAATTATTTTTAAGTGAAAGGTAGTAAATATACACATTTACAAATTATAATTCCATATCTGTTTTTATTGAATATCCAGCAAAATACATTTAATTATGTACGAGTAGAAAAAATAAGTTTAACCTCGCCAACAATCTATGGAATTAAGATGGTTGTCAGTTCCATGAAAACGATTTCAAAATACAATTCGACGAATTCTTTCTCAAGTTTTGTTTGTACCTGACTTTTGAAGTATGTAGATTTAAACTTGATTATCTGACGAATTAACTCCTCATTCAGTGAGTTTATATTTTCAGAGACTAAATAATTGACAATCGTTTCAACTAAAAAATCTTTACATCCTTCTACGTTTTTTAATAATCGCTGAATTCTTCTGAACCTTTCATCGACACACACAATAACATTCTTCAGTCCTTCGAAACTTGACTTCTGTAGAACTACTTCCGATGTCTATTGCTTCTTCTTCTTGGCCTTCATTACAACCTGCTGGGCTTCATTGTTGGGCTCGTCGTTGCGTTCCTTGCCGTCCCTCAGAATTATTGCTTTGCTGCCGTGAGCGGTCGTAAACACGAGCGTGTATTTGCCCAATTCAATGGTTTTCAGGTATAAAGGTGAATTCCTGAAACAGAAGTACGACTCTATTATATCCAAGTGTTGTTGGAGATTTGTCCAAGTTGCCGGATCGAAGGTAATTCCGCTACCTGAACTGTTCATAATTTTAATGACCGATTGAAATTTTCCATCTGATTGAACCTCTAGTGCAATTAAAATAGTCTTCGAAAATGAATGATTAAGTCCGTAAACAGTTGGCAGAATCATTTGTTGTGTAGTTCTCTTCGTGAAATTTGTAGCCACCGTGACCAATCGTTTAAGAGCAGCCTTAGTGAGTATTTGTTTAAGAGGTGTTGATTTGGATTTGATCCTTTTTATTTTTGATGTTTCGGAAGCAGTTTTATCAGTCTGCGTATCAGACGAAACTCCAGTAGTTTGAGTGGCCATGGACTTGGAAAAATAAAAGACCTGCGACGATTCCACCTCTACTGAATCGATGTTAACTTGCGACATAGTGGCTCGTTCACATATAAAAACTCAACTGATTCAAAGAGGTTCCTCACATGGTTTTATTTATGTGAAATGTTTGAGGAGTGAGGATAGCATTCTTTGTTGAGTGGGGCGATCCATATGTGGCGAGCGTGGGAATAACAGTTATGTGACACATGTAAAGCAAGAATATAATGCCGTATTTCCTAGAATTTACTCAATAGACCAGGGTTTTCATATAAATCATACAAGAAACCTACATGACATATAAATTCCACAAAAGAATGTGTGATTTATGTAAAATTCACAAAAGAATCCATATGTCATGTAATTTACACAAAAGAACACCTGCATATCGTAAATCACACAGACAAAATATGTATATGGTGTGAATTACAAGAAAGAACACATATAAACTGTAAATTACACAAAATAATCTATATGTCGTGTGATTTACACAATAGACCACATGCATGTCATAAATCAAGATGAAAGAATTTCTTTTTCTAGGAATTCAACAAAAAAATATATGTTTCTTGTAACAATTGCAAGAAAATGTGCATTTCCCAAATAGTATACAAAAGTTTGTGAGTTTGGAAACCATAAATCAGTTATGTGTCGTACAGTGTGCAAAGAAGTTAAGTGGGAAAAGCACATGCATTCATAAACTAACCAATTGGAATGGAAAGTTATAAATTACGCAGATGGTTATCGAAAACATGAGTGAACAATTGTAAAAAATATTTCCAAAAAACACAGTGACAGTCCAAAGATGAAATAACCGGATACGATTTTTTTTTCGTTGGAAATGGGGAATGATCACTGAAATCTACTGTATGATATTTTGTGAAAC
>CAKNXH010060262.1:116472-126865 GCA_932178445.1 Andricus quercusramuli
ATCTACAACTTGCTGTATCATTTCTTCTTCTTTATTCCTCTCAGTCTCTGTTTCGGGATGACGTAACATCTCGGCAATGGCCACGTCAACCAGATCTATTAGGTTTTCATTTTCTGTGAAATATAAATATTATTCAGTAAACAAATTTTTTTCCTGAATAGATAAAAAATGTGTTGAAAATCTCGTTTCAAAATATTTCAATGATTTTATAAAAACTTTACAGATTTCAAAAATAATTTTGAGATTTTAAAAGATTGCTATGGTTTGCAAAATTAAATAAATTGTCAAATATTTTAAAGAATTCAAACATTTCGCAGAGGTTGCAAAGATTTTCAAACATTTCAAGGATTTCATTAATGATTTTTTTTAATATCACAAAGATTTCACCGAGATTTTACAAGATATAGCAGAAAAAAAACCACAAAGATTCCAAAATATTTCAATGATTTCATAAAGAGTTTTTATTATTTTCAAAATGTTCAAAGACTTGGATGGCTTTGGAGATTTTAAAAATTTTCAGATATTTGAAAGCTTTTGAAGAGGTTTCAAACATCTCAAAGATTCCAATATTAAAAAGAAAAATATTGCAAAAATTTGGCACAGATTTTTCAAGATAAAACTAATTGAAAAGATTCCAACATATTTCAATGATTTCATAAAGATTTTTAATACTTAAAAATTTTTTAAATCTTTCAAGCAATTTGCAAAGATTTCAAATTTCTTCAATCCTATCAGAATGACTCAATTCAACCAGGTAATTTCAAACATTGGAAGAGAATAAGGTTTTTAAGATTTCTCAGACCTCACGAAGATGTTAAAAAATTTGAAATATTTTAATAATGTTTTTTGTCAAATATTTTAAAGATTTCATAATATTTTTCAAGATAGAAAAAATCGCAAGGATTTCGAAATGTTTCAAAGATATCATAGAGGTTTTTTATTATTTCGAAAATGTTGAACCTCTCAAAAAATCTTCAAACATTTCCAAAAAATTCCCAAATATTTCATATTTATTCAATTATTCAATCAAGACTTCATTCAGGCAAATAATTTTTAATATTGAAAGAAAATAAATATTTTCCAAAAAGATTCCAGAGGTTTCAAAGGTTTTAAAATATTTAAATTTTTTTTCAAGATTTAGAAAAAATTACGAAGATTTTTAAACATTTCAATTAGTTTGTTACGCTTTTAAAGATTTCAGAAATATTTGTAAGGTCTGAAAAGATTTCGATGGTTTGGAAGATTCTTAAATATTCCATAGGTTCCAAAGATTTCGATAAAAAATTTTTTTTATACTTAAAAGATTTCACAAAGATTTTTAAAGATAGAGAAAATAAAAAAGATTTCAAAATATTTCAGTGATTTCTTCAAGAATATTTATTATTTCACAAATTTTCAAATGTTTAAAAAGACTTCAAAAGATTTCAAAAAATTTTTTCAATATTTTCTGATACAAATATTGAAAAATTCGGTAACCATTTTTCAAGATGAAACAAATTGAAAAGATTTCAACATATTTCAATGATTTCATGAAGATTTTTAATAGTTAAAAAAATTTTAAATCTTGTAACAAAATTCACAAAGATTTTAAATGTCTTCAGTCATATCAGAGTGACTTCATTCGACCAGGGAATTTCAAACATTGAAAGAGAATAAATATTTTTAAAAATATTTCGAATGTTTTAAAGATTTTAAGATATTTCAAGGATTTTTCCAGTTTTAGAAAAAATAACAAAGATTCGAAAATATTTCAGTGGTTTTATAAAGATTTTGAAGATTTTGAAAATATTCTTGATAATTCAAGTGATTTGGTGGTATGGTGGTTTTAAAAAATTTGAAATATTTCAATGATGATTTTTTTTAATATTTCAAAGATTTCATAAGATTTTTCAAGACAGAAAAAATCACAAATATTTCGAAATGTTTCAATGATTTCATAGAGGTTTTTTACTATTTAAAACCAAATTTTAAACCTTTTAGAAAATCTTAAAATATTTCGGGAAAAAACAAATTGTTTCATATTTATTCAATTATTTCATTAAGACTTAATTCAGGCAAATAATTTTCAACATTGAAAAAAATAAATATTTCAAAGGTTTCAAAGATTTCATAATATCTTAAAATTTTTTCAAGATTTAGAAAAATTACAGATTTAAAAACATTTCAATGATTTTATAAAGATTTTAAAGATTTCACAAATATTTTTAGGATTTGAAAAGATTTCGATGTTTTGGAATATTTTCAAATATTTCATAGGTTTCAAAGGTCTCGATAAAGTTATTTCCTTTTAATATTTAAAAGATATCACAAGAATTTTTCAAGATAGGAAAAAATTAAAAAGATTTCAAAATATGTCAATGATTCCATTAAGATTATTCATTTTTGCAAAATTTCTTAAATCTTTCAAAAAGTTCCAAAATTTTTCAATGATTTCAAAAAGAAATAATATAAGCTGATAATTTTGACTATTGGAAGAATAGTATATTGTGCTACAAGTTGAAAAAGCGAGAGATTTAGAACGAGTGTGAAGTTAGCTACCCGAGCGGAGCGAGGGTGGCTATCACACGAGTTTTAAATCGTCGCTTTTTCAATGTGTGGGACACGATACTTTTTCTATAATTTGTTTAAAAAGTGCTAGTTTTTGTTTACCTGTTTTTTGTGTAAAAAGAAGGCGATTTTTTGTCGATTGACGCAACAATAACACCGTATTTTCGGAGAAACTGACGGCGTTTTTAGGTTAGGGACGGAGTCGGAAAATAGAATTAAGTTGGCTGTGCACGATGCACAAGCACGCCCGAGGCATCACGAACACACCCGGAGTAACACGAAGTAGTTTGCACTTTATTTACTTTTTCCACTGTGCCTCACTTTTGTCACTACGTCCATTTACTTTTTCCACTGTGTCCGTCCACTTTTTTCACTGTTGCCCAGAAAGGTCGGCACTACGCATGCGCCACGTCATCGACCAATAATCGGTCACTTTTTTACACCAAAAACAGGTGGAAAAACTGGCACTTTTTCGCAAATTATAGAAAAAATAAGTTTTTTTTTCAATTTACAATAAATTAGAGTTGTGTAAGAAAAAGCTTACCGGTACTTTTGTTTGGAAAGTTGGAGTAATCTCCACCATAAATGGATGGAACGTCATCCCAGACGCTTTCCTGAACTTCACATTCTGAGAGTGCTCTACACCCTCCATTATTTTCCTCCTCATGCTGATCCTCCTCATCGCAGTCGAAATCATCCTCCTCGAATGTTATTTCTGCTGCTTCCTCCTCATCCGCCTCCTCCTCCTCCACCTGTTCATCATTCTCCTCAATATCTTCATCATCATAAACTCACATTACACGCACCCTTGCACTAAATGAAGTGAAAACCACTTACTCGAATTTTGTAAGATGAGGTCCGACAAATGGCCACTTCGCAGCATATATATGTTAAATGCTAACCTCAAAGCACTACCTGAGGTTAGCATACGAGATATACGGAATATCTCATCCGTATTACATATATACATAATATTTCGTGAGTGGAAAATGCACTCGTCGTCCGTTAAACAACCACTAATTTCGATAAGCGCATGGATCAAATCTTCTACAAAAACCATTTTCACTGGTAAAGATTTCGGAAACACGAAAAGAGGTCTGGCGTTCAGGACGTGTAAAAAGAAACTGAGACGAGAAGACTGGAGGGTTGCTATTTGAAAACAGTCGATATTTATCCCTCCACATGCATAGTTTGGATTGCATCGCCCCCATAATTTTAGAAACTTGAAGGGTGGATATTCAAAGTCGTATAACCGCCAATTTTTCAAAATTTTTTTTATTTTTCATTTCGAAACTCTAAGCTGATGCCGTCATTTCAGCGAAAAGAGCAAGTCAAAATTCGCAATAGTTTTATTGTAAGAATTTTTTGAACATTGCATTTTACATTGTATAATTAACAAAATGCGAGCGTTTTTCCGCTCTCCTGTAAGAAATTGGAAATGGCGGTTATACGACTTTGAATATCCACCCTTCACTTGTCCCTTGCATCTCAGGTACCATCTACAGAGCTTTAAATTCGTGGGACAATGAGTCACCAGTACCTGACTTTACTACAGTATCTCTGAGTAACGGTTACCTGCCGACTCTTTAAAATTCATTCTCTGGCACCCTTTACGAGGTGGTAATGCTTTCCATGGACATTTTTTTTATGTGGTTCTGATTTTCAGAAAAACAGTAGTTCTGTTTGTACAGGGTTTTTAGGCTACAGAATAGTCTGAAGTTTTCAATGCTACCAGGTCCAATTTAAGGTATCCACCAAATTCGACTCGTTAACTGGTACGACTATAAAAAATAGTCTGCTCAAGTCTACATTTTGGTGTGTAAATAAATATTCACTGCAGGTGCTTCCGCTTCTCACAATAGAAATCTTAGAAAACAATTCGGTTAAACATCTGTTTTCTTCATCTTGCTTTCCACAAGTAACCCTACTACGATTTTGAAATCGATGTATTGTCACTTGGTTCACAAAATATCATACAGTAGATTTCAGTGATCATTCCCCATTTCCAACGAAAAAAAATTCGTATCCGGTTATTTCATCTTTAGACTGTCACTGTGTTTTTTGGAAATCTTTTTTTACAATTGTTCACTCATGTTTTCGATAAACATCTACGTAATTTATAACTTTCCATTACAATTAGTTAGCTTATGAATGCATGTGCTTTTCTTACTTAACTTCTTTGCATGCTGTACGACACATAACTGATTTATGGTTTTCAAACTCACAAACTTTTGTATACTTTTTGGAAAATGCACATTTTCTTGCATTTTTTACAAGAAACAGATATTTTTTTGTTGAATTCCTAGAAAAAGAAATTCTTTCATCTTGATTTATGACATGCATGTGGTCTATTGTGTAAATCACACGACATATAGATTATTTTGTGTAATTTACAGTTTATATGTGTTCTCTCGTGTAATTCACACTATATACATATTTTCTCTATGTGATTTACGATATGCAGGTGTTCTTTTGTGTAAATTACATAACGTATGGATTCTTTTGTGAATTTTACATAAATCACACATTCTTTTGTGGAATTTATATGTCAAGTAGGTTTCTTGTATGATTTCTATGAAAAACCTGGTCTATTGTGTAAATTCTAGGAAATACGGCATTATATTCTTTCTTTACATGTGTCACATAACGGTTATTCCCACGCTCGCCACATATGGATCGCCCCACTCAACAAAGAATGCTATCCTCACTCCTCAAATATTTCACATAAATAAAACCATGTGAGGAACCTCTTTGAATCAGTTGAGTTTTTATATGTGAACGAGCCACTATGTCGCAAGTTAACATCGATTCAGTAGAGGTGGAATCGTCGCAGGTCTTTTATTTTTCAAAGTCCATGGCCACTCAAACTACTGGAGTTTCGTCTGATACGCAGACTGATAAAACTGCTTCCGAAACATCAAAAATAAAAAGGATCAAATCCAAATCAACACCTCTTAAACAAATACACACTAAGGCTGCTCTTAAACGATTGGTCACGGTGGCTACAAATTTCACGAAGAGAACTACACAAAAAATGATTCTGCCAACTGTTTACGGACTTAATCATTCATTTTCGAAGACTATTTTAATTGCACTAGAGGTTCAATCGGATGGAAAATTTCAATCGGTCATTAAAATCATGAACAGTTCAGGTAGCGGAATTACCTTCGATCCGGCAACTTGGACAAATCTCCAACAACACTTGGATATAATAGAGTCGTACTTCTGTTTCAGGAATTCACCTTTATACCTGAAAACCATTGAATTGGGCAAATACACGCTCGTGTTTACGACCGCTCACGGCAACAAAGAAATAATTCTGAGGGACGGCAAGGAACGCAACGACGAGCTCAACAATGAAACCCAGCAGGTTGTAATGAAGGCCAAGAAGAAGAAGCAATAGACACCGGAAGTAGTTCTACAGAAGTCAAGTTTCGAAGGACTGAAGAATGTTATTGTGTGTGGATGAAAGGTTCAGAAGAATTCAGCGATTATTGAAAAACGTAGAAGGATGTAAAGATTTTTTAGTTGAAACGATTGTCAATTATTTAGTCTCTGAAAATATAAACTTACCGAATGAGGAGTTAGTTCGTCAGATAATTAAGTTTAAATCTACATACTTCAAAAGTCAGGTACAAACAAAACTTGAGAAAGAATTCGTCGAATTGTATTTTGAAATCGTTTTCATGGAACTGACAACCATCTTAATTCCATAGATTGTTGGCGAGGTTGAACTTATTTTTTCTACACGTACATAATTAAATGTATTTTGCTGGATATTCAATAAAAACAGATATGGAATTATAATTTGTAAATGTGTATATTTACTACCTTTCACTTAAAAATAATTTAGGATAATTTTATATTCTAATTAGTGAATTAAATTAATTATAGCTTTGTTTATAATTCCTTTTCCAACCTAGATAGATAGAAGATAAGGATAATTAATTCTCTCCTTTTCCAAATCGTCCTTTGCTCTTGGAATAACAGGGAGGGGGTGGGGCCCCCTCCCCTTTTCGAGGCGCAACATGTCCATTCATGAATCTTCACAGGTCCGCACAGGGAGGGGGTGAGGCCCCCCCCATTTTCAAACTTCGACACATTCATTCGATGGGAGGGGGTGGGGCCCCCTCCCTTTTTTACAGTTGAGAATCATCCACTCGATGGAATCATGTGTGACCCCTCCACTTTTCCAACTCAGAAAAATTTATTCGATTAATTAGTATAACCGCCATTTTGTAATTTGGCCACACTCCTAATTAGCGCCATTTTGTAATTAGACCACACCCCTAATTAGCGCCATTTTGTAATTACGCTACGCCCCCTAATGGGCACCATTTTGTAATTAGGCCACGCCCCTCGGTCAATCAGGAGAAGCCACGCCCCCTTTCCTACCCCCACTCCTCATTTTAGGCCACGCCTATCGACCAATCACAGCCCGCGCTATGGCCCAGGGTATCTACTACTAATATTATTAGGTAAATTACAAGAAATTGTTAATAAAGTAATTTTCATTTTACCCTTGCTGATCTTCATTTTTCTCCGTGCCGGGATTACTTCCAGCATTTTTACCTGTTTCACTTTTTACCCTTTATTTTTTATGTGAAAAATATTGCTTTTGAGATGTGTACTGCGCGCGCTTCTGGGATAAAGTTTGAAATAACTGCTTTGGGAAAATTCGGACTCAATCTAATGTAAGATCTTTAGGAATAGTTAGTGAAATCTCTATTGGAGACAGGAAATTGAACTTTGACCCCGTAGCTATTTCCAGAAGAGGAAAAACGCGTTTCTATTCACCGAATAATTGGCAGTATTACCGTCTGTCAGGTTCCACCAGGACGACAGATAAATTTAATACGTTCGATCTCTCTATAACCCGAGTCTCATAAATCAACAATCCTATTCCTCGTAATGGTTATCGAATTTCCCCACGAAAAGCAGTACCTTTCAAATCGAGTACGAATGCCAGTCTTTTGATTTTTACTCTATTTTCACATAATCGCAATATGCATGTCATACAATATTATGCTACGTGCGATCACGTGTCGCGACACACAGAAGTTTAAACATCATATAACAATTGACATTCAGGATTATGAAAAAAGAATATTTGAGTTTCCTCGGAACGCATCTTTTATGCAGGCCATATTCGTTTTATTCAAATTTACAATAAAATGGTTTTATTTATATTGAAGATGTTTCTGGTTAAATGAATTAAGTTATGTTCAAAAAACGGTTTCTCTAATTCAAGAGAAATATATTTCTGCGAATTTTCAGTAGGATACTTTCCAATTTCATCTATCTTTGGCTAAAAGAAAGGATGTTATGACCGATTATTATGATTAACAATAGACTGTGAATTTTCCATACCGTTTCGGTTTAGGAACCAATAAATTAAGTGAATCCTTTTTTGCCAATTGTTTACGCCTTTCCTACCCCATGTAACAGGCCGTAAAAAATGGGTTGGACACATCCCCCTCCCCCGCTTATGTTACGTAATTTTTTCAAATATTTTCTCCCATGTCTTATTAAACGCAATTTACTTACTACCTATATGAGAGACTTGAATTACCAATCTTTTTCACATTCTCATCATAATGAGAAGGTATTGATTTTATGTGAAAAATGACTCTCGTGGATTTCATTAAATGTCGACGTTTTGAGAGTTTTTACGTTGGTGTCTGTCTGTCTGTCGTTGTCGTCGTCTGTATATCGGATAACTTTCGAAAGACTAATCGGATTGGATTGTGCTTTGGCACACAATTTGTTGGACCAAAAAGAGAGATCGAGTTCGTTAACCAGCTATTTTCGATGAAAACTCAAAAAGTTAAAACATTTTCAAAAATTTTTAGACCATTTTTTTCCAAATTTAGAAATTCCACGGACGGCTATCCATAGTACTCAGAAATTCAAACAATTTATCCTCACGACTTTTTCCGAAAAAAAGAAAATTGTCAGAGTTATAGCATTTTCAAAATCCTTCGAAAAAAAAACGAAAATTTACATTGCGAGCGAAATAAAGCATAATATGAAAAAAAGTCATGAGACGAAAAACGTTAATTTTTGAAAGTCCTACAAGAAAATCATGACAACTTTTCGAATTTCCTTGAAAAAATCGAAAATTCAAATTTTGAATGCACAAAAAATAATGAATTATTACATTCTCATCATAATGAGAAGGTACTGATTTTATGTGAAAAATAAATGTCGTGGATTTTATTAAATGTCGACGTTTCGAGACCCCCTGAGTCAGAAAAAATAGTTTTTACGTCGGTGTCTATCTGTCTGTAGTTGTCGTTGTCTGTATATCGGATAACTTTCGAAAGACTAATCGGATTGGACTGTGCTTTGGCACACAGTTTGTGAGACCAAAAAAAAGATCGAGTCCGTTAATCAGCTATTTTCGATGAAAATTCAAAAAGTTAGAACATTTTCAAAGAAATTTAGACCATTTTTTTCAAAATTTAGAAATTCCATGCACGGCTATCCATAGTACTCGAAAATTCAAACAAATTATCACTACGACTTTTCTCGATAAAAAAAAAATTGTCAGAGTTCTAGCAATTTCAATATCCCCCCAAAAAAGCGAACATTTACATTTTGAGCAAAACAAAGCATAATATGAAAAAAAGTCATGAGACGAAAAACGTTACTTTTTGAAAGCCCTACAATAATGCAGTGACAAATTTTTGAATTTCCTTGATAAAATCGAAAACTGAAATTTTGATCGCACAAAAAATAATGAATTATTACATTCTCATCAAAACGAGAAGGTATTGTTTTTATGTGAAAAATGACTTTCGTGGATCCCATCAAATCGATGGGTTCTACGAATATTAGGCTATTGTTCGGTTACTGTTAAGAAAGCGACTATCATTCCATTACGGTTAAGAATTAGTCTATCGTTCCGCTACGGAAATTCAGTTAACAAGTAGAAGTGGTAAAAGAAAAATTTTTTTTTAAAATGTCTTGTTTTGAAAATTATAGGATCCTTAATTACGTTACGAGCTATAATACAAAATACTGGAGTTTTGAATTTGTAGGAAATGTTCCGACGAATAATAGGCTATCTTCTATACATCTCAAATGTAAATTTCTCAAATAACACAGCCACACAAAAAAACTCTTTTCGGGCCTGGAGGCCAGACCATGTATATTATATGTTTTTGAGGTCGCTGAATCCGAATCCGAGGTCCAAAGGATCCCCGCACGTCAGGGTTCTGACATAACCTCAAAAAACCTCATAAAAAATATTTTTTTGGGTCTGGAGGTCAGGCCATATTTACTATATGTTTTTGAGGTCGCTGAATCCGAATCTGAGGTCCAAAGGATCCCCGCACGTCAGCGTTCTGACATAACCTCAAAAAACCTCATAAAACATCTGTTTTCGGGACTGGAGGTCAGACCATGTTTACTATATGTTTTTGGGGTCGCTAAATTCGAATCCGTAGTCCCAAAAACTCCAGCCCGTCCAGGTTTTGATTTTCAAAGAAACTCCTGAAATTTATTCATTCAGTCGGATCCTCAGGATTCGGATTCAGCGATCCTAAAAACATAAAATAAACATGGTCTGACTTCGAGACCCGAAAAAAGATTTTTCATGAGGTTTTTTGAGGTTATGTCAGAACCTTGACGTTCTGGGGTTTTTTGAAGATCGGATTCGGATTCAGCGACCCCAAAAACATATAATAAACTTCAGACGAGAAAAAAGATTTTTATAGGGTTTTTTGAGGTTATATCAGAACTGTCACATTCTGGGTTTTTTTGGACCTCGGATTCGGATTCAGCGACCCCAAAAGCATATAGAAAACATGGTCTGATCTCCAGACCCAAAAAAAGATTTTTA
>CAKNXH010060262.1:126875-147021 GCA_932178445.1 Andricus quercusramuli
ATGTCAGAACTCTGACGTACTAGGGTTTTCTGGACATCAGATTCAGTGACCCCAAAAACATATAGAAAACATGGTCTGATCTCCAGACCCAAAAAAAGATTTTTTATAATGGTTTTTGGAGGTTATGTCAGAAACCTGACGCACTGGGGTTTTCTGGAACTCATATTCAGATTCAGCGGCCCCAGAAACATATAGTAAACATAGTCTGACCTCCAGACCCGAAAAAAGATTTTTTATGAGGTGTTTTGAGGTTATGTTATATAACATATAATAAACTTTGTCTGACCTTTAGACGAGAAAAAAGATTTGTATAGGGGTTTTTTGAGGTTATATCAGAACCCTGCCGTGCTGGGGTTTTTTTGGGCCTCGGATTTGGATTCAGTGACCCCAAAAGCATATAGAAAACATGCTCTGATCTCCGGACCCAAAAAAAGATTTTTTCATAAGGTTTTTGGAGGTTATGTCAGAAACCTGACGTACTGCGGTTTTTTTGGACCTCATTTTCAGATTCTGCGGCCCCAAAAACATATAGTAAACACATTCTGACCTTCAGACCCGAAAAAAGATTTTTTATGAGATTTTTTGAGGTTACTTCAGAGCCCTGACGTGCTGGGGTTTTTTTAGACCTCGAATTCGGATTCAGCGACCCAAAAAACATATAGTAAACATGGTCTAATCTTCAGACCTGAAACAAGTTTCTTATTAGGGTTTTTGAGGTTATGTCCGAACCCTGGCGTGCCGACGATAATTGCAAATAAATATTTTTAGTTCATTCACTTTATTACAATTTATTGTGAAAATATTGTATTATTGTCTAATTGATACATATAAACCTAAAAGTTTCTAAAATCCATTTTCCATAATGACGTAACTTATTGGTTATGTTTGGAATTTTATCTAGACATGTTTGACATAAGACAGAAAACTGTAATCAACAAGATAATGAATTAATTTTTCTATTCATGAGCATCTTCAAAACAATATCTTTAATTTGTAATTAATTTATTCCTGAAAATATTACAAAAATGACGAACAAGACAGACTGACGAACAGAAAACTACACATTTTTTGTCATTGCTACGACCGAGAAGAGATTTATTTTCAATAATCAGTTGAAATCATGCTATAAATATTATTACTTCCAAAACTTGTTTACTTATTTTCAGTTCCTGATTTGATTTACGAATACAAAATTTCATTTCTTTCTCCTGAAAACTTAGCTAAATGAATTTAGACTAGTTCTTATCCGTAGTGAAAAGATAGACTAATTCTTATTCGTAACTGAAAAATTAGTTAGCTTATTCTTAGAAAAGGGCATATTTATTACAAATGCTTGGTTTAGACATAAAATGATCCACATGTACACCTGGCGGAAAGAAAATAGCCACAGTATAATTGACTTCGTTATTGCGGATGAAAGGCTAAGAGAACTAGTGAAAGATACAAGAGTCATGATGGACTCTGAATGCAATACTGACCATAACCTTTTAGTCCCAAAAATAAACTTAGGGCGGGAATAAAGAAGAAAGAAAACCAAACAAAATTCCAATGTCCATTTTTCAATAATCATTTAAAAATTTATCATATATATGTTCCAAAAATGACTTAGATACTTTTTTTCTCCCTCTTCAGATAGTTAGAAAAAATCATTCCAATAGTAGGATTTATTAAAAAGATACGAAAAATATACGCTGAAGTAAAGGAATTTCCTTCCTCATTTTGAATGAAATACAAATTTAGTCATTTTTATCCAAGGACATAGAACGTAACACATGTTACGTTGAGCGCGCGGTTTACATAATTTTTAAACGAAACATCGAGCGCGAGTGTCTTGATGAGAATGTGTTCCTTAAGGTCGATAGAACCTTAAGTAAATTAGTTCTTCTTTTTATGTAAAACTGACATGATTAAACGAAAATCAGGCCATAACGATGAAACTTACTAATAGCCCGCGAAGCGCGCAATAACGAGCACACGAAGTGCGAAAACCTAGAGGAACTGAGCTTAAAGTGTCAGACAAATGCGTCCGAGCGCGTAGCGCGAGGTGAATACATTATCGAGCATTATAAATGGTATCATTTTCTATTAAACACATAGAATATTGGAGAGTCCTCGAGTGCAAACCTTAAAAATTGAAGAATTATCAATTGTAAATCTTCAAAATTGAACTGCACATTACGTAGTTATTCTTCATGAATAAAATTAATTTGGCCATACGGTCATATAAAAGGCAATGGATTCGGATGTTAAAGAATCAAAAGGTATTTATCATGTTTAAGCGACGTATGTTTCGACCTACTTGCAGGAGTAAGTGAAGTGTAATTAAGAAGGCTGATATTCCATTAGCATCCCAAATGAAAAGTGCGCCAAATTAAAAAATTTGGTTCTTTTTTTATTTATATAATGCTCTCGTAAATTTGGCTAATATTTAATATTTCTGTTTTTAAACTAATGTAGGTTTTATTGTATTTATTAATGGAAATGGACTCAATAATTTTTCTTTTATGAGTATTGTTTTCTTGAGCTAAAATTTTGATGCATGTTTTGATAAACCAGTATTTTGATTTCCTAGTTCACAATCTCTTGCGATAATCTTGCAGGGTGTTCAAAATGAAACTTTTTTCTTTCTCTAGCATTTTTTTATATCATGCGTTGTTTGGCTTGAAATGTTCATTTTCGATTGTTTTTCTTTTAAATTTTGTGAATGCTAAAACTCCGGTAATTTTTTTGAATCAAAAAAAGTCTTTAGCATAAATTGTTCGTCTTTTCAAGTACTACTAATAACCATATATAGATTTTCAAATCTTAAAATAAGTTGTCTCAAAAATTGGGAATATGCATTCACTTTTTGATATTGCATCCAGAATGGCTGACTAATGAACTTGCTCTTCATTTTAGGACACTTTGATAACTCCCTGTCTAGTGGTACGGAAAGTTCAAAGGGGGGTGAGTGAGTGATTTTGCCTCTATACAGGGGTATATATAGCCCCCGAAAACGAGGGCGGGTTGTCCCTCTAAGTAGAGGAGTTCAGGTCATAACTAGGCGGTACCAGGGCTGTATCCTGGCAAATCTAAGGGGAGGAAAGGTTCCGCTTTACGCGGCCAACGGGACTGGTAGTCCGGGCGCCAGAGGGGTCACCGTGGCCTCCTTAATTTAGATGGGGCCATCTAGGTTTTTTTTATGTATTTTCGGTCGCTGAACACGAATTTCGGGGGTGGCTTTCGATCCGACAGTCGGGTAATTTGTTATTAACAATTCAATTGTTTAAAGCACTGTATCTTTTGAACTGAAAGAGATACGAACATTTAAATGAGTAAGTTTGGAATGGAAGCTTCTAATGTGTCCCCTAAGGGTTTACATTGTTCTTGTATCTCTTCCCTATTCCTTCACACACCTCCCACACACATACTTGGTGGTGGGAGGGGGACCTACAGTTTAAGGTGGGTTCCGAACCACCAAGAGCAACAGCCTTAAGTACTTAGAGAACCTTTTTCTCTAGAGGTACCGGTCCCACGACTCTCCGGAGATGAACAACTCCCTTGCTAGGCAAGTGTTCACCGCATGGGCCACCGAGACTCTTCCAGAGTGCGAGGCGGGAATCGAACCCGCAAGCCGACGGAGTGGGTTCAAAGCCTACGCCTTAACCCCCACGACCATCGTCCCACTTAAATGAGTAAGTTTTGTTCCTTATTTCATAACAAACAAATCCCATTTTTTTTATTCCGATAAAGTTATTAGAACCGAAGATATTGTTAATTAAGTGCCAAAAAGCGCTGTACCTCCATGGCGCTCGGACAAATTGGACTATAATTCAGCTCCTAATCAATATTTTTGGTCGTGCATGGTCTTATTTTGAAGTTGAAAGTGTATTCTAACTGTTTAAGTCATAAAAAATCATGTGCACTCACTAATAAACAAATGGGAGCCGCAAAATGTGACGATTTTATCTGGGTTTTCGTTAGTTTATTTGTTTATAGGCGTATAAATGATCATCCCGACAAGGAAACCCATTATAAATTACAAAGAAACACGATATTTTACTCGTAGAATAATAGTCATTTTGATTTTTCGAAAAACACCGAATAGAACTCGAGTTATTGATGTTTTATCGATTAGCGCGCCGAAGTTTTTTCGCAGAAAACTAAAGGTTGCGGCATTTATTCAAGTGCTTCTTACATATATTAGAATAAAATTCCACCATATTGATTTATGATGAATTTGAAAAGTCGTCGCAAGATAAGAGATACTTGTCATATTTCTAACTTTTATTACGATCGCGTTTTAAATCATGCACGACTATTAAAAAAGTTAAATTGGTAATAATAAATGAACTTGTTAACTATATAAGAAGCTACCTTCGAAATTTGTATTCGTCAAGTCAAATTGCATAAAAAATCCTTGCGAGGCGCATTCCATCCTCACCTGGCGCGAATTCTCCTTTGGCCGTGCGGACGCGCTATAGACGCTTCGCCGCGCTAATCGATAAAACATCAATAACTCATGTTCTATTCGGTGTTTTTCGAAAAATCAAAATGACTATTATTCTGCGAGTAAAATCTCGTGTTTCTGTGCAATTTTAATGGGTTTCCTTGTCGGGATGATCATTTATACGCCTATAAACAAATAAACTAACAAAAAACCAGATGAAATCTTCACATTTTGCGGCTTCCATTTGTTTATTAGTGAGTGCAAAAGATTTTTTATGACTTAAACAGTTAGAATACACTTTCAACTTTGAAATAAGACCATGCACGACCAAAAATATTGATTAGGAGCTGAATTATAGTCCAATTTGTCCGAGCGCCACGGATGTACAGCGCTTTTTTGCACTTAATTAACAATATCTCCGGTTCTGATAACTTTATCGGAATAAACAAAATGGGTTTGTTTGTTATGAAATAAGAAACAAAACTTTCTCATTCAAATGTTCGTATCTGCTTTAGTTAAAAAGATACAGTGTTTTAAACAATTAAATTGTTAATAACAAATCACCCGACTGTCGGATCGAAAGCCACCCCCAAAAATTCGTGTTCACCGACCCAAAATACATGAAAAAAACCTAGGTGGCCCCATCTAAATTAAGGAGGCCACGGAGACCCCTCTGGCGCCCGGACTATGGATTTTATCGGAGAGAATTTCTCCGGGGAACTGCACGTCGGAACGAAGACCTTGTCCGGACTAGCGAAGAGCGTGTCAGGAGAAGGTAACCCCTTTAAGGGGGAGAAAAATAACTCGGGTATGTCAAACGGTCGGACGGGTCTCTGCGATAGAGAAAGAGGAATAAACTGTGAAAATTCGGTTGGTACGGAGGCTCCAAATGAGCGAACTACGGGCTTGGACCGGGCATCCTATACACGAACTGGATAAAAGAATGATCGGATAGCCGTATCTGGGCTTACACCAGGCGGTCCAGATCCGTCCAGGCGGAATAAAATAACCAAACGGGCTGTAACCGAGCTCAGATCGGGCAGCCTATGTACACCCCGGACGGAAAGGAATATTCGAAGAACTGAAAACCGGGCTCGGACCAGCAGCCTATATGGACCCTGATGAAAGAAATGGATCAAAAGGGCTGTAACCGGGCTTGGAACGGGCCGACGAGATACGCATTTTGAAATACGATGATGACGCGTGAGATGAGTGATAAGCACCGACGCTCCGTGAAAAAACAGGCAGGAACACGTTTCGACGAGCTCACGACAAAGTTAAACGCGAATCACGGAATTAACTAAGTTAAGAGGGAACACAACACATATAAACACACAATAAGAGCGACAGTGACGTGTACCGGGTTGGGTGTCAACAAATATAATTACACAAAAAAAAGTCAGTGGTGCTGGTACAACCTGGCACGAACCCCCCGGTCAAATCGACGCCACCCCCGCCCCTATGAGGGACGCTGGGAGACGATACCGGTGAGGTGCTCCAAAGAATATACCGAGAAGAATTAACATTCCTATGGTGACGAAGGGCGGCTGTGATATATAATAGAATATATAAACCGAAAAATTACACTTTATTCGATGCGTGGCTCGATGGCCACGCTTAGCCTAGAGCGCAAAACAGGCGAGCGCTTCTCGACCTGTTTATCCCGAAATTCGTTGACTAAATAACTACTCGGTTCGCAGACCGTCGCTTCGCTGCCGCTCCACTCGTTTGAGAAGAGTAGTCCCAGACTCTGATTGGCTGGGCCCGTGCGACAAGAGCGGACTCGCGTGGTGGTAAAATCCCCTGTGTCCACTACCTTGCCGTTCACGCGTCGTGGCTCGATTTCGGTCGTTTTCATTTTCCAAGTCCAAATGCTTTATTATAATCTTGAAAATCGAATTTGAACTTTATTTAAAATTAAAAAATTGAGAAATATTCGTTGTAAGTATGAGCTATTATTGATGTCAAGAATATTGCAAAATGTGGCGAATTGGATTTTTTAATGGGTTAAGTAAATTTTGGAACTGATATATATATATATATATATAAATAATTATCTTGGTTAACTCACGTAAAATGTATCCTAGTGATTACTTAATGTTATTCGGCCAGTCCGAGGTCCCTATATTATTATTTCAATAATTAGCACATTAAGGAGTTTGAGTATATGGCATATGAAAATTGAATTTTAATGGTCAGATTATAAAAGAATATTAACTCTACTCAAATTCCTTAAAATACTTCAACATCATTATTCTCGGTATACATTAAAAATGGAAGGATTTGGCTAAATAGAGTATCATATTACAGATTGAATGAAAATATATCCCAATACTCTATTACTTATACAGGGTGTCCCAGTACTCAAAAAACATATTTGTATTTTCGAATTCTAACAAAAAAATGGTGTCGAAAATAATTATGAAAAAATTGTTCTGAAGTTAATAATTACCGACTTATTAACAATTAACGATTAACCAATCAGAAGCACGCGTTAGAAGGTCGACAGTCCATGTGCCATCGACAAGAGTGTGTGCATAAGCGAGTTCATTCAGTATAATTTCTCCTCGGATCGCTTTTGCAGTAGGTTGTGACTCTGCTGCAACTTCACACGTCAACGAGATACAAAAATGGAAAAAGATATTTTCCACAATCAACAAAATTCGGCAACATTCTCATGAATTCTGTAAATTCCCTTGAAATTTGTACAATTTTCGAGTACTCAGTGGAATTCTCGTGAATTCTCTTGAGTTTAGCAGAATTGTCTTAGAAACAGCTAAATTCTCTCTAACTTTTTAAAATTCTTTTGATTTTAGCAGAATTGTTTTGAATTCAGCGAAATTCTCTTGAATCTCCTTGCATTTATCATAATCCTTTGGAAACCTGTAATAATATCTCGTTAATTCAGCAGAATTCTCTTCAATCATGTAGATTTCTCTTGAATTGTGTATAATTCTATTAAATTCAGTAGAATCCTCCTATGTTTGGTAGAAATTCTCTTGAGTTTCATGAAATTATCCTGTTTTCTTTCAAATTCAGCAGAATATTCTGAAAATCAGCAAAATTGTTTCGAATTTAAAAGAATTCTTTAGAGTTGGGCAGAATTCCCTTGAATTAATCATAGATCTCCGGAATTCTGTATAAATATCTCATGAATACCGTATAATTCTCTTTATTTATGCATTCTCTTAAAATCTGTATAATTCTCTTGAAGTCCGTAGAATTCCCCTCAACTCAGTAGAATTCTCTTACGTTTGGCAGAATTCTCTGGAATTTAGTAGTATTCTCTTGCGTTCAACAGAATTCTCGTACAATCTGAAGAATTATCTTGAATTGAGTAGAACTCTCTTGATTTCCATAAAATTATCCTCTTAATTTCTGTAAAATTCCCTTGAACACTTTTGCACTCACTGCAAATTTAAAAAAACTTCTAAATTCATTAGAATAAGCTTTGATTTATTTTGAATTCATCAAGCTTAGTGTGTGGGGTGAACAGTTTAAATTTATCATTTTTTAGCAGTTTAAGTTGAAGGAAACTCAGACGGGGTTCGATGAAAGTACTAGGGGTGCTTTTTGATGCCGTATAACATTATTTTAGGAACTAAGGTATCTGCACACAGACTCAAAAAAACCACGCCTACTACATATGACGAATCGCGTCTCAGGTGGCTTCAACAGAATCAGTCAAAAAAATTTCAAATTAAAAATAGTCACCTAAGAGATCTTTCCCAGAGTCTGGAAGATATTGCCATTTCTACATTATACAGCCTCAAAAAACCACCCCTGGTACATTTAACGAACCCCGTCTGAGCGGCACTTAATTGAAGCAGCCAAAAGAGTTTCAAATTGAATATAGTCACCCCAGGCACTTTCTCAAGACTCTTATTAGATATCCCAATTCCTACAATGATATTACACAGCCTTACAAAGCTATCCCTAGTACATTTAGCGAACCCAGTCGCAATTGACTTCGGCTAAAGTAGCCAAAAGAACATTTTATTTCTAAATAATCACCCCACGCACTGTCTCAGGACTTTATTAGATATTTCAAACCCTAAAATATTATTCAACAACCCCAAGAAAGCCAACCCTCGTATATTAAATATAATACAGGCTCAAAAGATCATTCCTAGTACATTTAAAACCCCGTTTCAGCTGCCTTCAACAAAAACAGCAAAAATAGTTAAAAATTAAAGATAGTTAGATCCGGAACTCTCAGAAGACTCTACTCGATATTCTCATCACTAAAATAATATAACACACCCCAGAAAAACACCACTAGTATATTCAACGAACCTCATCTTAATTGAGTTCGAGTAAAGCAGCCAAAAACATTTCAAACTGGAACTTGTCATGTAAGACACCTTCCCAAGACTCTCGTAGATATCCCCATCCCTAAAATAATATTACATATCCCCAGAAACCATCTATAGTACATGTAATGTATCCAGTCTCAACTTCCTCTACAAAAGCATACAATACAGCTTCAAAAAACCACCCCTCGAACGTTAAACGAAATAGTCTCAGCTGCTTTCAACTAAAGCAGGCAAGACATATTCAAATTATAAATAGTTCAACCCAAACTCCTTTCAAGACTCTAGCCGATATCGCGATACCTAAAATAATATGACACAACCTCCAAAAACCACCCCCAGTACATTTAACGAATCCAATATCAGCTTCCTTGAACTAAAACTGTCAAAAAGTTAAAAATTTGATATTTAAAGTAAACACCCTACACACTTTCCCAATTTTTTTAGGTATTTCCATCCCTACTATAATATTTAGCAACTCAAAAAAACGACTCCTAGTATATTTAACAAACTCCGTCTCAGTTACCTTCGACTTGAGCAGCCAACAAAATTTCAAATTGAAAATAGTAACCGCATATACTTTCCCAAGACCTTTGTTGCTATCTTCATCCCTGAAATAATATTAGACAGCCAAAAAACCACCCCAAGTACATTCAAGAAACAACGTCTAAGTTGCATTTAACTGCAGCAGCAAAAATAATTTCAAATTGAAAATTGTTACTTCAAACACCTTTCTAAGGCTCTAGCAGATATCTCAATTCCTACAATAATATTATACAGCCTAAGAAAACCACCCCTAGTACTTACATCGAACCCCGTCTGAGTTTCCTCCAACTTGAGCTGCTAAAAAATATAAAATTTAAAATGATCACCTCACACACTTATCCAACACTTGCGTAGATATTCCGATCGATACAATAATATTCAAATGCCTTAAAAACGATGTGAGTCATCAGAGGGATTTTTGCGGGCATATGTTTGCACCTTGAAATGCACCCGGAAAAAGTGAATTGGTACTTTTTGTTAAATGCGTGCTCGGAAATCATCAAGCATTTAATTATGACTCTGGCGTGTCGCATTTTTTCAATGGAATTTCATTGATATTTCTTGTAACGTTCACAACAATGAAAATTGGAAAGACTAATGAATTCAAAATAAATCAAAGCTTATTCTAATGAATTTAGAAGTTTTTAAAAGTTTTTACTGAGTGCAAAAGTGTTCAAGGGAATTTTACAGAATTTAAGAGGATTCTACAGAATTTAAGATAATTCTACAGACTTCAAGAGAATTATACAGATTTTAAGAAAATGCATAAATAAAGAGAATTGTACGGTATTCATGAGATATTTATACAGAATTCCGAAGATCTATGATTAATTCAAGGGAATTCTGCCTAACTCTAGAGAATTCTTTTAAATTCGAAAGAATTTTGCTGATTTCCAGAATATTCTGCTGAATTTGAAAGAAAACAGGATAATTTGACGAAACTCAAGAGAATTTCTACCAAACATAGGAGAACTCTACTGAATTTAAAAGAATTATACACAATCCAAGAGAATTCTACATAATTGAAGAGAATTCTACTAAATTAACGAGAATTCTACTGAATTAACGAGTTATTTTTACAGGTTTCCAGAGGATTATGATAAATGCAAGGAGATTCAAGAGAATTTCGCTGAATTCAAAACAATTCTGCTAAAATCAAAAGAATTTCACGAAGTTAGAGAGAATTTAGCTGTTTCTAAGAAAATTCTGCTAAACTCAAGAGAATTCACGAGAATTCCACTGAGTACTCGAAAATTGTACAAATTTCAAGGGAATTTACAGAATTCATGAGAATGTTGTCGAATTTTTTTGATTGTGGAAAATATCTTTTTCCATTTTTGTATCTCGTTGACGTGTGAAGTTGCAGCAGAGTCACAACCTACTGCAAAAGCGATCCGAGGAGAAATTATACGAAATGAACTTGCAAATGCACACACTCTTGTCGATGGCACATGGACTGTCGACCTTCTAACGCGTGCTTCTGATTGGTTAATCTTTAATTGTTAATAACTCGGTAATTATTAACTTTAGAACAATTTTTTTATAATTATTTTCGACGCCATTTTCTTTTAGAATTCAAAAATACAAATATGTTTTTTGAGCACTGGGACACCCTGTATATCTTTCCTCCTTGATTTATATTTAAAAATAAGCGGGCCCTCTTATTTAAAAAAAATAATCAAAGTCGGAAGAATCTATAATGTCGAAAGTAAGAGGAGAATAAAGCAGAAGCGGACGTGAGAGTGAGAGAGATAGAGAAAAAGGAGAGTTGAGAAGATTAGGAACCGGTTTGAGCCGGGCGGTCGAGTTGTTGGCAGTTGATAAAACGAACTCTAGCCAAGCCGAGTTTCACAAGTTGAGAGAGTAATATTGTGAGGGGACAGAGAGGCGAGGGGAGGGTTGCTTCAGGAAAAGCGGAGAGGATGAGTAGAATGCCGAGGCGGACGTGAGAGAGAGGGAGAGAGAGAGAGAGAGAGAGAGACAGCCATAGCGAGAAGAGCGAAACCGGTTTGGACCTGACGAACCGAGGTTCAAGATGGAAAAGCGAATTCTGGTCAGGCTGAGTTGAGTAGGAATCTTAAGGGGAGCGAGTGAAACGGAAGAGAAAAGTGGTGGTACGAAAGAGAAAGAGAAGCCGGAAGTAAGCGCGGAATTTAGGAAATTTTTATGGAGAGCCGACCAGTGAGGAAAGGTCGTTTCTAAAGACTGAAAAAAAATTCCAGCCTGCAAAGTGCATATATTATCTTGGCTTATGGCCGACATCAAATCCACCCCTCCCTGGGCAGAATTTTTTTTACTCGTGTCTCAATCGAGATTTTGCCGAGAAATAATTTATTATTAAATATAACCTAAATAATCGTGATCATTATATAGCACCAATAAATACCCTTTCGATAGCTCTGTCTACGCTAAGAAAGTATCTTTCGATAGCTAACTTTCTACCTACGCATCCTTCCGATTACTCTAACCTACTCTAAACGGGAGTCTGATCGACAGCCCTATAATTATCGCGTTAACATATTTACAAACGCCTCCGCTGACGCGCATACGGTCGTGCGTCCCAGTAGATGACGGGAGCGCGTTGTCTCAGCTGGTAAGGTCTCCTGACCTCACCGTCCTCTTCTTCTGGTGTGTCGGCCCGCGCTCCGGGCTCGACGTCGTCGTGGTGGCGCGGAGGAGGTTCTTGCGCTCCCCGCGCCGCTGCTCGTTCGCGCTGAGACCTCCTGGCCTCACCATCCCGCTCGTTCTGAATGTCGGCCCGCGCTCCGGACTCGACGTCTTCGTCGCTGTCTATGACATTGTCCTTGTTCCTCCCCTGGTTGGCCCTCGAGCTCCTGCCCGAGAACCGCCGGCTCTGGTAGTACGGGGGCCGCCAGGTTGGCCCTGTGACATGCCCGTGCTGGCACTAGGCTGCTGCTGTGGACCTTCTGGGCCACTCTCGCCTTGTTTATCCATTAGACCTCCCCGGACATGTGGTCAATGATCTGGAAAGGCCCACTACGAATTTCGGCCAATTTGACGTTGTAGCCTTCGGCCTTGTTAAATAATTTTCTCTGGATGTTGTATACTCCATCTGGTGCGACGAAACTGGGCATTGCCGGGGCGAAGGTGTATCGGGCTTGGTAGGTCTCCTGATGCTGGCGAGCTTCCTCCTCTCGACGTTATAGTTCCCTGGTCCTCTCTCGTTCGTCTAGGTTTTGAAATCGCCATTCGCCAGGCGCGGCTATGGCTTTCCCAAAACGCAAAAAGCTAAGGACCACCCCCGAAGCAGCATTTCGGCGTCGTCGGAAACCGTAGAGGATGTCGGGTAGGTGACGATCCCATGAGCGCTGGTTGTCGGCATGAACATGCAAGCGCAAACCCTTCTTTACTTCCTGGTTGCGACGGTCCGTGAGATTTTCGCGTGGGTGGTACACTGGAGTCGTCCACAGCTCACAGTCCCAACGCTGGCTTGCTTCAGCCCCAACGTGACCGGTGAATTGGGGCCCGTTATCGCTGAGGACCTGTTTGGGGTATCCGTAGCGAGAGAACACCTCCTACTGGAGGAGCTTAGTGAGGTGGGGTGCCTCCGATGTACGGAGGGGGAAGGCTTCCACCCAACGTGTGAAAAGGTCTGTCAGCACGAGGATGAATCAGTTCCCGTCGCGAGTGCGGGGATGAGGACCCATTGCATCTACGGCAACCGTCTCGCACGCGCGACGGGTGATCCGTGGATGTTGGGTGTTGGGTAGCCGAGTGCGCACAGGTTTGCAGCACAGGAAAATATGGCAGCCTGACTCGTAACGGCGCATCTCGCGGTTCACGCAGGGCCAGAAGAAAAAGCTTCGTACCGCACGGAGAGTTTCGTCGGTACCGGGGAGTCCTGAGAGAGGGGAGTCGTGATACTCCCATAGGACTCGTTGGCGCTAAGGACCGACATTCAATCGCCTTGAACGTCATCTGGGGCGGATCGAGTAGGCGGTAACACGGACTTGAGGTCCGGTTCGCCAGGGGACATCTCGTTCGGGTCCGTATGGCGTGAGACAGCATCCGAAAATTCGTTGTTCTTTCCTGGCACGTGCTCAACGATGCGGTAAAAGCGACTGAGCAATAAGTCCCAACGGGTTAATTTATCGCGGGTGTCCTTCTGGCGCTCCAGCCAGGTGAGCGTTTTGCTATTCGTCCTTAGGATAAAAGTTTGATCCTCTAGGAAGGGATGGTACCGCTTGATGGCCCTGACGATGGCAAGACACTCCTGCTCATTGCAGTGGTATCTTGCCTCAGTGGCCGAAAATTTGGCACTTGCGAAAGAGATGATTCGCCTCTTGCCGTCGGTCTCCTCTTGCATGAGGACGGCGCCCATACCGCCTGCACTGTCATCAGTCTGGAGGACGAATCATACGGACGGGTCCGGACGGCTAAGAATCGCCGGGGTCTGGAAAGCGATCTTAGCCGGGGAGTAGCGTCCCGAATCGCATCGATTCGGACGGGCTGAGCGGAGTTGCCGCGGCCCCCACGACCTGCCCTAGGTGCGGGAGGGTGGTTTGGCCGAAGCTGCACTTCTTTGGCGAAACGGTGAGTCCATATATGGAAAAAAGCTCGAAAATTAGGGCCATATGTGTTAGATAGTCCTGTCAGTTTTTCGAGTAGATGATAATGTCATCCAGGTACGCGAACGCAAAAATAGCCCACTGCTTGGCGAGGACCTGCCGCATGAGGTTTTGGTAGGTACCTGGAGCATTTTTAAGTCCGAATGGCATCACCTTAAATTGGAACTGCCCCCCTCCCCCCCCCCTGGTGTGGAGAAGGCGGTGTACTGGCGCGATCCCGAAGACATTGGGGCCTGCCAGTAACCACTCTTAAGATCAAGAGTTGAGAAAATCTTCGCCGTCTCAAAGTCCTTGAGGGTTTCATGAATCCTTGGGAGGCATTGGGGAGCGTCTACAGTAATTTTGTGTAGTCGGCGGTAGTCGACGCAAAACCTGTATTCTACGTTCTTTTTACCAGCGATGACTACGGCTGAGCTAAATGGAGAAGTCGTTGGCTCGATGATGCCGTCTCGCATCATCTCTCGAACTTGTGGGTCGATATACTGTCGCTTTTCCTCAGAATAGCGACGAGGGGATCCGCGAAAAGGCCGTGAGTCCAAGATGTGGATTTCGTTCTGAGTGGCCGCGAGGGTTTGTTTTAATCGACTGCCGGGAACTCTTCGGGAAAATCGTTATTCACCTCAACATTCCTGGTGGGAGAAGCACACTCGTATGTGTACGGCAGGGGGCTCAAATGAACACGTTGTCGACCCGTGGTACTGATAAAAAGGCAATCGGCCACGTGGTCGTGGACGACATGGTGTTTCCGTAGCCAGGGTCATCCGATAATGAGCTCAGCTCTGAGCTCGGGGCTTATGTTGAAATCATCGGCATATACGTTTTCCTGGAGATTTGGTTCCAGTCGAACGGTACCTTGAAGTGAAATTGTGGTTCCTACGGCATCTAGGAGCGCGTGTGGAGAGCCCGGTTTTATGGCTTTGAGCTCGGCCTCAGTTAAGATGGACGTGTTGACAAAATTGTGTGAGGCGAGCGTGTCGATCTCAGCATTCACCCCTCGTTTGTCCAGAAGAACTCGGCCTCGAGGTAGGCTGCTGAGATCGGAGTACATTGCGTTTAGGACCGCGGATTTTCCTCAGCTTCGTTGGCTTCAGGGACTCTAACAGTAAACCTACTACTTGAAGTTCGGAGCCTTGAGGGGAAAAACGCAGAGCTAGCAAGTATTTCTTTTGCAGAAATACCCCAGCGTAATGGTCGGTGAGCAATCTGCGGAACTTTGCCCACGGTGGGGACAAGTTCTTATAAATTTCGAACCATTTAGCTGCATTGTCCGCGAGGTACTTATTTATCATTAGTGACCACTCGGTTTGTTCGATGGCAGCGTTTGAAAAGTACGTTGCGCATTACGCGAGAAAAACAAGCGGATCATCGTGATCCAGCCCGGCGACTGTAGGGCGGAGCAGAGCGTATCGGAGCACGCCAATCGGAAAGAGGAACGCATTGCGCAAAATGTCTTTTCACCGTAGGGTTTCGAGGCCTTGGTTGCAAGGGTACGTAGGTTTCCTACGGTAGAGAAGCGTGCGCTGGTACCGCCGGCAAGTAATGTGGGTCCAGTTGATTAATTTTCGGGGGCATAGCGCTTTGGGCCATGTATACCTCCATATTCGCGTTGTATACAGGGAGGGGCACCGATACTACCGGTATGAAGACCGGGTCAGGTCGATTGCTAGGCCGAGGTACTGGCTCGCAATTGAGCACAGGGGGTGGTACGGGTACCGTTTCATATGCGGGAGGTGGTGATCCTGCCTCCTCGCGAATTGCGCTTGGGATTGTGTTGAGCGCCACCCAGTATTGTGGGTTGTTCTCGGAAACCGGGGTGCCTAGTCGACGCGTTTCGAGTGGGCGGTCGGCCCGTGCCCCGACGAGGCTTAGTCGGTGAGTGTACTGTACTACTGACTGAGGTGGGGGAAAGAGGATCCGATTTCAACTTCAGTTGAAATTTTGAAAAAGAATTTTTCTAGCCTCACGTTGGACCGTCAGTTTGATAACTTTCCGTCTAGTGGTACGGAAAGTTGAAGGGGGGGGGGGTGAGTGAGTTGGTCTCTATACAGGGGTGATATATGGCCCTCGAAAAGAAGGGGGGTTGTCCCTCTAAGTAGAGGAGCTCAGGTCCCAACTAGGCGGTACCAAAGCTGTATCCTGGCAAACCTAAGGGGAGAAAATTTTCCGCTTTACGCGGCCAAGGGGACTGGATTTTATCGGAGAGAATTTCTCCGGGAAACTGCACGTCGGAACAAACACCTCGTCCGGACTAGCGAAGAGTGTGTCAGGGGAAGGTAACCCTTTAAAGAGGGAGAAAAATAACTCCGGTATGTCAAACGGTCGAAGGAGTCTCTGCGATGGAGAAAGAGGAATAAATTGTGAAAATTCGGTTGGTACGGAGGCTCCGAATGAGCGGACTACGGGAAGAAGAGAAGGCTGGATGGGGAGCGTGAGCCAACCCGCTAGCTAGCGCCTGGGCAAGCTGTGCCTTTTGCAAGCGCTTCTTTTCCCGTTTCCGGAAGCTCCGGCTCGGATTTCTATAATACTTGGTTCCGGGAGCTGACGATGGACCCGGCCGAAGAGTGTCCGGCGGGGGTGCGCGCAGCGATCTACGTGCGTGATAGGTCGCCAAATCTATCTTGACCCGGGCCTTCCCAGGGGCGCAGGGACGAGCTTGACGGACACGGGTCATTCGGCACTCGTGAACGAGTACTACGTACCCGTAAAAGAATCTTCAGGGCAAGCAAGGAAACGAAGATGGCGGTAACCGGGTTCGGACCTGGCAACCTATTTTCAAGCTGGATAAAAAAGAATATTTGAATAGCCTTAACCGGGCTCAGAGCAGGCAGCCGAGATGAACTACGATGAAAGGAAATTCCAAAAGGGGGCTATAACCGTGCTCGGGCCATGCAGCATATATACACCCTCGATAGGAAAAATAAATATTCGAGGAAGAATATTAACTCTACTCAAATTCCTTTAAATACTTTAGCATCATTATTCTCGGTATACATCAAGAACGGAAGGATTTGGCTCAATAGATTACAAATTACAGATTGAATCAAAATATATCTCAACACTCGATTACTTATATATCTTTCCTCCTTGATCTATATTTAACAATAAGCGGGCCCTCTTATTCAAAAAGATAATCAAAGTTGGAAGAATATATAATGTATATAATGCTGAAAGAGTAACAAAGTGAGGGGAGAAAGAGAGGCGAGGGGAGGGTTGCTTGAGGAAAAGCGAAAAGAACGAGTAGAGTGCCGATGTGGATATGAGAGAGAGACATGGCCATAGCGAGAAGAGCAAAACCGGTTTGGACCGGACGAACCGAGGTTGAAGATGGAAAAGCGAATTCTGGTCAGGCCGAGTTGAGTAGGAATATTAAGGGGAGCGAGCGAGAGGGAAGAGAAAAGTGTTGGAAGGAAGGAGAAAGAGAAGTCGATTTAGGAAATTTTTATGCAGAGCCGACGAGTGAGAAAAGGTCGTTTCTAAAGGCAAAAAAATCCAGCCTGCATATATTATCTTGGCTTATGGCCGATATCAACTTGAATAGTATATCAAAGCCCAATCCAATATGTCAATTCTTTCGAAAGTTATCGTGCTAACAAACTGAAAATCTACAGACACACTAACACACAGACAGACAGACGCATTCATAAAAATCTGTTTTTCGGAATCAGGGGGTCTCAAAACGTGGACATTTAACCAAAACGGTGGGGGGGGGGGGGGTCAAATTTTACACAAATCTAATACCTTCTCTGATGAATGTAAAAATCGAAAATTTCAATTTTGACTCAAATGATACGAGTTGCGTAAAAATATCTAAAACAGCGAGTTTGGGTTTCAACTATCGAAATTCCCATTTTGAGCCAAACGACGTTAAGTATGTACGTAAAAAGGTCTGACGAAGAGATTGTAGCTTTTTAAAGAACCTAAAATATTACCGCTAACCATTCTTTGATAAAATATATCGTTTTGCATTCATCCAATGAAAATACTATAGGAATGGAAAATTCAAATTTTTAAACAAAAAGCCTGAGACATATAAAAAAAAGTTCACGGGAGGGATTGTGACATTTCAAATGGCCTCAAATTTTTCCAAGTACGCAGTCCCAGGCCGAGTTATAGTGCCAGGCCCAAGTCAAGTATATACTAAAATTTTATTACACTTTTGATATCATGTAATAGAATTGAGGTATAAAAGAGGTGCAAAATACATATTTTTCCGATATCCCGTAAACTTCCTTGAAGTCTGGGGAATCCCGTGAAATTTCGTGAAATTCCTTGAAATCTTTTGAAGTCTCTCAAAGATCCTTCGATAAACTGCGGCATCCTGAGAAATCTTCTAAAATTATATGACAGCTTATGAAATCTTTCAAGCTACTTGAATTTCGCAGGAATTCTTGGAATCCTTTTAGATTTTTCGAAATCACATGAAATTTGATCAAATCTGACGAAATGCCTTCAAATTATTAAATATTTGTAAAAAGTTCTTGCAATGTATGAGGCTGTGAAAAAATCATGAATCTCGTTCACCTCCGCAACTTATGTTAGTTAGTAAGATCGTCGGACCGGCAACCTGTAGTCCTGGGTTCGAATCCCAGTGGAGCTAACAAACATTTTTTTACATGTGAAAAATAATAACCATTTTGATTTTGGACGGGTAGACCGAAAACTTTCATTCCATCGACAATAGTATATTATGCACCTAGGGGGAGAAGAGGTGCTTTTTCGACAAGTGTATTTTTTCAGTACAAGTCATAGGCGAGCACGTAGCGCGAGCCGGAGACGAGTACTGAAAACATGAACGAGTCGAAAAAGTGCCTCTCCTCCTTGGCGCATACGATATTTTTTATAACAAATGGATGATTTCAGGCATTTCTCGAAATACAGTCATGATTTCAGTCCATATCAGATTTTGTATAATAGAGCATGAAATTAATGTCAACCTAATCTATGGTAATTTTAGAGGTGATTTATGGTAACTTATTAAAGATTAGCCAAAATTCATTTTTAAAAATTTCCATAAATTACCGGAAATTTATGGAAAATTTCGGTAACGCATGGTAATTTTACAGGTGAATATGGTAACTTACCCAAAGTTCATTTTCAAACATTTTCATAAATTTCCGGAAATTTATGAAAATCTTTGGTAACTTATGGTAATTTCACAGGTAAATATTGTAACTTACCATGGAATAGCCAAAATTCATTATAAAAAATTCCCATAAATTTCCGAAAATTTATAAGAAATGTCGGTCACTTATGGTAATTTTACAGGTGAATATGGTAACTTACCTGAAATTCATTTTTAAACATTTCCATAAATTTCCGGAAATTTATGAAAAATTTCGGTAATTTGTGGTAATTTTACAGGTAAATATGGTAACTTCACATGGAATACCCAAAATTCAATTTCAAAAATTTCCATAAATTTCCGGAAATTTATAAAAAAATTCGGTAATTTATGGTAATTTTACAGGTATACATGGTAACTTACCCAAAATTCATTTTCAAACATTTACATAAATTTCCGGAAATTTATTAAAGATTCCGGTAATTTATGGTAATTTTACAGGTAAATATGGTAATTTACCATGGAATACCCAAAATTCATTTCTACAAATTTCCGGAAATTTATGAAAAATTTCGGTAATTTATGGTAATTTTACAGGTATATATGTCAACTTTCCATAAATAACAGCAAAATTCTATTATCTGCAACCAAAATTTCCTCTCAGTTTTTACCGTGAGTGGGCTCATAATCATAAAATGCAAGCTACGGAGTAAAAAGTAGAGCTTTAGCCCCGCTTCATAGGCGTCGAAAAGGGCTGAAATCATGCATGTGTCATACAAAAACCTATTACACTACTGCAATAATCAACCCCTCGGTTCTAATAGTCCAAGAGCTGGTGACGTTTTTCGTGAAGTGAGAGTATAAGTCCTAGTTTTTCGCTTATATGTCTGGGAAATGGCCCTTCTTTCGAAACCCGTAAATGCCAGACGCCCTGCCTGGGGCGTTTGGACACCTGAGCCAGGTGAAAAAATCGGAAATTTGCAGTGATAGTATAAGAGCCAATTTTCTTCTAGTATCGATTATTGATGCCCCAAGTTTATTGTTATTCAATCGCCAGACCGATAGCTTGGGGATAACATACTGCCAGACTCGATAATTATCAATAAAAAAAGTTGGATTTTGCAGTGAGAGTATAAGGTCTGGCGTTTTCAATAACATAAAGAATAGTATTCACAGGTAGCATTCGTAAAACGACAGACCGAAATTC